>PVJS01062003.1:0-10849 GCA_004027185.1 Glis glis | reverse complement strand
CACAATCCTTCTTGGCACCTAGTGCTGTTGTTTTTAGTATGCAAATCTAAGATACTTTTACCTATACACACACACACGCACACGCGCGCACACACACACACACACACACAATACAAAGAAGCTAATTTCTTTCTTTTTTTTTGGGTGGTACTAGGGATTGATCCCAGGGGTATACCTCAGAGCTCCACCCCCAGGCCTTTTTTTTTTATATTAAAATAGGGTCTCACTAGGTTGCTGAAAGTCATGCTATTGCAGAGGCTGGTCTCGAACCTGTGATCCTTCTGTCTCAGCCTCCCAAGTACTGGGATTACAGGCCTGTACCACTACACCTGGCTCAAAGAAACTGATTTCTGATACTTCTTGTATGTGTTGCCCTCAAATGAACAAATGTCATGTAGACCTCTTCAGTATGGCAGACAGAGAAAAACAAGATACAACTTACTGGTTCTCTTGTTTCTATTATGTTCATGGATTTAAGTTACCCTTTTTTTTCCCCCCACTTGGTACTGGGGATTGAACCCAGAGGCATTCTACCTCCGAGCTATACCCCTCAGGCCTTTTTATTTTTATTTTGAAACAAGGTCTCGCTAAGTTACTAAGAGTTTTGCTAAGTTGCTGAGGCCGGCCTTGAACCTGGTATCCTCCTGTCTCAGTCTTCCAAGTACTGGGATTACAGGTGTGTACCACCACACCTGGCCTTACGTTCATGGATTTAAACACTAGTCTGTGAATGCAGCTATTTTTTAAGACCCAAATATTTGATATTATGGCTTTCTATAAGGTAATGAGGAAGAAAGAAAGTTTGAAGGTGTTATATTAGTCAGCATAGGATGAAGCTATGCTTCAGGAACAAACCAACTCAGAAATCTCACTGTGTTAATAATATATAAACACCCTCTCCATATCTGGCAGGTCACTAGGGCAGCTTGCAGTGATTCCGGGATCTATCCTGCCGAGCGTGGTGGCGTGCTTGTAATCCCAGTACTTGGGAGGCTGAGACAGGAGGATCCAGGTTTGCGGCAAGCCTCAGCTACTTAGTGAGGCCCTCCGCAACCTAGTGAGACCCTGTTTCAAAATAAAGAATAAAAAATAGGGCTGGGGGTGGAGCTTGGAGGTAGAATGCCCCTGGGTTCAATCCCCAGTACAAATAAATAAATAAATAAATAAATAAATAAATAAATAAAATAATTTAAAAAGGGGGTCCAGCCTGACCCTGTCATCTCAACACTAGTTTTCCTCATTTGCTGTGGCACAGGATGGAAGCCCGTGCAGTGCTCCTCTGGGGTTGTTCACTGGTTCAGCATGAAGGGGACACACATTACTTCTAGTCGCAAGGTTTTTGGATCAGGCCCCCCTGTGTCCAGTCCATAGGAAGCAAAGGTCATTGGTGAGAACTGCAGGCCTGTGCTTTGACAGTCACTTTATTATGACTGAGATACGAGTCTACAGGAAGGAATTGGTAGGGTCAAAATCTTAGTTGTGTTTTGTTGGTGTGCTTTTTACAAAAGTGTGGTAGGGACAGATAAGCACACATAATGAGTGCTACCTGGTTAAAGGTGCTGGTGGCTTCTGTGGCTTTGTAATTTTTCTGAGATTCACATCTGCTGGGATCTTTATATTCTTTCGATTTCTGGTTGTCATACACCTAGGTAATTAATATGTAAAAAATGACGTGTAAGCCAGGCATGGTGGTGCACGCCTATAATCTCAGTATCTCAGTACTTGGGAGACTGAGACAGGAGGCTCGCAAGTTCAAGACCGGTCTCAGCAACTTAGTGAGACCCTGTTTCAAAAAAAAAAAATAGGGCTGAGGTAAAGAGGTAGAATCTCTAGTACCGCTAAAAAAAAAAAAAATGACATGTGCATCTGAACTGTGATACTGTGTCTAAAAATGGCAGAGGACTTAGTAGTATTTTCAGATAACCTTACTCTAAAGAGGGAAAATACTTTTTTCTTTTTGGGTACTAGGAATTAAACCCAGGGCTTCATACATACTAGACAAGTGTTCTATTTCTACCACTGAGCCACATCCTCAGACCTTTTTTATTTTATTTTGAGACTGAGTCTGGCTGAGTGGTCCAGGCTGGCCACAAACTTGTGATCCTCCTGCCTCAGTCTCCCGAGTAGTTGGGATGACAGGCATGTACTACCATGCCTACCTGACGAAAAACCACTTTCTCCTTTTTTTTTTTTCTATTTTGAAAAACTTGTGTGTGTGTGTGTGTGCGCGCGCGCGCGCGCATGTTTTACTGGGGATTGAACCCAGGGGCATTCTACCTCCGAGCTATACCCCGAGCCCTATTTTTATTCTTTATTCTTTATTTTGAAACAGGGTCTCACTAAGTTGTGGAGGGCCTCACTAAGTAGCTGAGGCTGGCCGTGAACCCGGATCCTCCTGTCTCAGCCTCCCAAGTACTGGGTGCCACCACGCCCGGCGTATACATCCTGGCTTATAGATTCAGCTGCTTTCTGGGCAGCTGTCTTCCAAGCCTCAGGCACCGAGGCCACCTTCATTTTGAGATGTTATGATCTCCTTGTGGCCTCCAGGGTCATGGAAAGTGAAGCGTGTGGGGCAAGCACAGTGAGTACTTAGACTCTTTGGCCCAGAGGTGCTGTGCTATATCACGTTCATTCATGTCATACGGGCCCAAACGAACCTCCTAGCTCTACTTACAGGAAAGGTGGCTTGGAAATGAGTCGCTTCTCAGCAAAACCTTTACACTGGAGAGCATGGATCTCCGGCGGTCAGTGTGGTGTCACTGCCAGGCCACTGTTCAGGTGCATCATTTTAGACCGCTGTTCCTAAGCTCACATACACCCCCTTTCAATCAAAATGTGTCATACTATCATAGAAAACAGACTAAACATTCACCTTGCAAGCTAGAGTCAGAGTTTTTATTATTTTATTATTTTTTATTTTTGGTATTGGGGATGGAGCCCAGGGGCATTCTAACACTGAGCTATACCCCCAGTCTTATTTTATTTTATTTTGAAACACGGTCTCACCAGGTTGCTGAGGCTGTCCTCGAACCTGCAATCCTCCTGTCTCAGCTTCCCAAGTACTTGGATTATACCACCATGCCCGACAGATTAATGTTTTTTAAAGTAAATGTGCTTTATCAAATGTGATGCTCTATTAAAATTTACATAAGGAGAGCCAACACAGTCATACATGCCTGTAAGCCCAGCTACCTGGGTGGCTGAGGAAGGAAAAGCGCCAGTCGGAGGGCAGCCTGGGCAGCATAGGGAGACCCCGTCTAAAAACAACACCCAATTATATAAGGAAAGGAAAGATCAGTTTTACTAAGTAAGACAAAAAATTGAAAAAACCTCAAGTAGCCCTTTGTTTTCTTTATATAAAGTATACTGAAAGATTAATAAACTGGGCAGTAGGTTATAATTATCAGAAATTTTGGAATTTTTAAATAATTTTATTTTATCTGGATTTTTTTTTTTGTGTTACTGGGGATTGAACCCAGGGGCATTCTACCTCCGAGCTACACCCCGAGCCCTATTTTTATTCTTTATTCTTTATTTTGAAACAGGGTCTCACTAAGTTGCGGATAGCTGAGGCTGTCTGCGAACCCGGATCTTCCAGTCTCAGCTTCCCAAGTACTGGAATTACAAGCATGCGCCACCACGCCCGGCTGGATTTTTTTTTTTTTTTTTTTGATACTGGGGATTGAACCTAGAGGCATTCTACCTCCAAGCTACACCCCCAGTCCGATTTTTATATCTTATTTGGAAACAGGGTCTCACTAGGTTGCTAGAGCCTCGCTAAATTGCCCAGGCTGGCTTTGAACCTGCGATCCTCTTGTCTCAGCCTCCCAAGTACTGGGATTACAAGTGTGTGCTACCACGCCCGGCTTACCTGGAATTTTATACTTGCTTTTAGCCCAGCTATAAAACATCAGCTTATGTTGCTGGAATATTGGTGGTCTCATTAAATTACATACAACTGTCTATAAGGAAGGAAGAAACAATGTTGTGAGTCATTTCTGTCAAATTGGCAAGCAACATCTGTTTGTGTGAATCTCATGAGATTAATATAATCCTGTTTCTTGGTCTGTAGCAGGCACTTGGTATCATTTAGTAATATTTTAGAAGATTTTTTTTGTGGTACTGGGGATTGAACCCAGAAGCATTCTACCTCTGAGTTATACCCTCAGCTCTATTTTTTTTTTCAGCTCTATATTTTATTTTGAAACAGGGTCTCACTAAGTTGTGGAAGACCTTGCTAAGTTGTTGAGGCTGGCCTTGAACCTGTGATCCTCCTGTCTCAGCCTCCCAAGTACTGTGATTACAGGTGTTTGCCACCATACTGGCTGAAGAATTTTTATTTTGGAATAATTTTATATTTACTGAAAGTTTGCAAAGAACAGAGAGTTCCTGAGCCGGGCGTGGTGGCGCACGCTTGTCATCCCAGTACTTGGGAGGCTGAGACAGGAGGATCGCAGGTTCGCGGCCAGCCTCGGCTACTTGTAAGACCCTCTGCAACTTAGTGAGACCCTGTTTCAAAATAAAGAATAAAAAATCAGGCTGGGGTGTAGCTCAGAGGTAGAATGCCCCTGGGTTCAATCCCTAGTACCACCAAAAAAAAAAAAGAAAAAAAAAAGAACAGAGAGTTCCTGTATACCCATTGTCCAGCATCACCCAATGTTAACACCTTGTATAACCACAGTATACTTGTCAAAGCTAAGAAATAATTAACATTGGTGCAGTGCTGTTAACTGCAGACTGTATTTGCATTTTACCAGTTTTCCCACTAATGTCGTCTTTCTGTCAGTATCCAGTTCAGGGTAGCATTTTGCATTTAATTGTGGTGTCTTCTTAGTCTCCTCCAATCTGTGACAGTTACTTGGTCCTTCCTGCAATGTACTGACCTTGAGACTTTTAAAGTAGTGGAAGGGGACAGCGGATGGAGGAGGGAAGGGGAAGAGGGTTTACAGGGAAGGAAACAGACCAAAATACGTTATGTGCATTTATCAACATATCGCTATGAATCTCACTTCTATGTGCAATTATAGCACACCAATAAAAAAGTTCAGGTTAGGCATTTTGTAGAATGCCCCTCATTTGGGGTGTATCTGATGTTTTCTTTTGATAATGCTGGGGTTATGGATTTTTGCAAAGAATGCTGCAAGGGGAGGCATTCTTTTAATTATATCATGTCAGGGGTCGCATGATATTAGTGTGACTTATCTCTGGTGATCTTAACCTTGATTAACCTTAACCTTGGTTAGGGCTGTGTCTGCCAGACGTCATGGGTGTGTTTTTTCCACATTAAATAATAATGGCTATGCTTACCTGTGCTGGATGTAGACTTAAGCATCAGTTCTGTTTGGTGGTTTGCATTCAGCTCTTATGGTACATGTCTGTAGCTACAAATTCTCTCCATGAGCTTGAGCAAGCATCAGCCTCCTCCTCCAAGCTACCTATGTGTGGGGTGTGGTGGTACGCACCTATAATCCCAGTTCTTGGGAGGCTGAGACAGGAGGATTGCAGGTTCTAGGACAACCTCAGCAACTTAGCAAGACCGTTTTGAGACAAAAAATAAAATGGGGCTTGGGGTATAACTCAGAGGTAGAAGTCCCCTGGGTTCAATCCCCAGTAACACACACACACACACACACACACACACACACACACACACACAGAGTTACATATATAGCTTGGTTACTTTATATATATTACTTTCACATGTCTATAAAGAAGAATAAAAAACAACTCTTTTTGCCCAGTTTGTGTGAATTGGTGTCAGTATTTGACACAGATGCCTGTTTAGGAACCTCAAGTAAATCCTCTGCAAACAGGTACCGCATATTTATTAAATGAGCCCTGAGGGCACCTCAAATTAGAAGGCTTTGTGACATTTCCCACAGGCAGTACTTGCCTGGTGGTGATATAAGGTGTTTTAAGGGATCTTTCAACCACAGTGAAAAGAAAAAAGTGCTCCTGTTCCAAAGTAAGGGATGGCCTTCCAGTTTGGATGAGCCTTCTAAGAAATCAATGTGTGGCTATAGATAAGTTAATAAATGTCATGCCTAGAGCTGGGTATGGTGGCACAGACTTGTAATCCCAGTACTTGGGAGGCTGAGACAGAAGGATTGCAGGTTCGTGGCCAGCCTCAGCTACTTAGTGAGGCCCTCCACAATTTATTGAGACACTGAGCCGGGCGTGGTGGCACACGCTTGTAATCCCAGTACTTTGGGAGGAAGAGACCGGAGGATCCGGGTTCGCGGCCAGCCTCAGCTACTTAGGCCCTCTGCAACTTCGTGAGACCCGGTTTCAAAATAAAGTATAAAAAATAGGGCTGGGGGCGTAGCGCGGAGATAGAACGCCCCTGCATTCAATCCCCGGTACCGAAAAAAAAAAAAAAAGATCTTATTGAGACACTGTTTCCAAATAAAGAATAAAATCGAGCTGGGGGTGTAGCTCTGAGGTAGAATGCCCCAGTTCAATCCTCAGTACCACAACAAACAAACAAACGAACAAACAAACAAACAAAGTCATGCCTAATGCAGATTTTAAAATTAGTAATGTCTTAGAAGTTATTCGAGCTGGGTGTGATGGTGCATGCCTATAATCCCAGTATTTGGGAGGCTGAGACAGGAGGATTGCAGGTTTGAGGCCAGCCTCAACAAATTAGTGAAGCCCTCAGCAATTTAGTGAGACCTTGTTTCCAAATAAAAAATAAAATAGGGCTGGGGGTATAGCTCAGAGGTAGAATGTCCCTCGGTTCAATCCTTAGGACCACACACACACACACACATACACACACACACACAAAAAAAAAAGAAAAGGAAAAGAGAAAAGAAAAAAAAGTTAGTTATCCCATCTGTCTCTCTATCTAGGAAAATCACTACTCTTTTAGCAATTTTTTTCCACATAAGGAAGTTGATTTATGATTTGGCTCTTTCACAAATCTACAAATTAACATATGCTTGTGAGAATAAGCACTAAAGAAAGAATTATTTGTAGACAAGACAATGATTATCCTTCCATTTGATTTTTCATTTAGGAATTTTTATCCTTTTGCTTTAACCATAAATAATAGTTCCACTTAGAAGAAAAAATATGATTTGGGGGACTTCTGTGTTGATTGGGAAAGTATAGTCTTTCCTCTCTGGAGCTGGAGATGGGCCGCCACCCTGCAGCCTGGTTTCCCTGGGTTTCCATGATTCATGTTTCAATGTAGAAGCGTCGTGACTGTTGCAACTAGGTTAGTCTCTCTTCTTGGGGAATGTGCCCTCCCTGCCACCCGGTGCCGCTTGTGCAAACAGATTGGATGCTGCTGACCTCATTCGCGGTAGCAGTGATGTCCATTCTGGTCAGACTACCGTCTGACCAGAGTGTGTAGGGAAAAGTCAAGTTTCTGTGCCCAGGGTAGATTCAGCCATGTTTGACCCAAGTCTCTCACTCTGGTCTCCTGATGTCACAGTGCTTTGTTTTATTTTATTATTTATTTAATTTTTTTTTTTGGTACTGGGAATTGAACCCAGGGGCATTCTACCTCCAAGCTATACCCCCAGTCCTTTTTATTTTTTATTTTGAAACAGGGTCTCTCTAAGTTGCTGAGGGTTTTGTTAACTTGATGAAGCTGGTCTCAAACCTGCAATCCTCCTGTCTCAGCCTCCCAAGTACTGGGATTAGAGGTGTGCACCATGCCTGTCCCTAATACTGTTTTTTTTTTTATCATCTCTGTAAGAGGATGCTTCATGGACACCAATCTGCTATCCCTACATTTTGGGGCTCACATTGACACATGGGTTATATCCTCAGCTTTATTTATTTATTTATATATATATTTTTGTGGTACTGGGGATGGAACCCAGGGACATTCTACCTCTTATTTTGAAACAAGGTCTCGCTAAGTTGCTGAGGGCCTTGCTAAGTTGCTGAGGCTGGCCTTGAACCTGTGATCCTCCTGTCTCAACCTCCCAAGTACTGGGATTCCAGGCATGCGCCACCACACTAGGCGACAGCACTTTGTTTTATACCTGTAGTCTCAGGGCACCTGCACAAGGCTACGGTGGCTGCATCAGACATGGACAGTGCCCACGGCCAGCCCCTCCTTTGAGAGCGGGCCCTTCCATTGAGCCTCAGTCACCAGTTCAGTCTTTGGAATTCCTCATGATGAGTACTTCAGTGATGAAAAATGTTCTAAGAATGTTGAACATTAAAATAACAAGTAATTGGGATCTTAGGCTCTGTGCAAATTTGAACTGACTTTTCTCTGGTAGATTTTGTGTCCCACATCCTAAGAGATGTGGTATTGAGGTGACTTTTTTTTTATCAAGTTCTAAACTTTATGTTACCACATGATATTCATTTAGCCTTCCTATTCTATTTTTTTTCTATCGCATAAATTACTTTTCTATAGTAATTCTCCTTAATTTGCTCTATTTCATAAAAATAGATTTTCTATAATCATTTAGCTATTTAGTTTTTTTTTTTTTGCATTACTGGGAATTGAACCCAGGGGCATTCTACCTCTGAGCTACACCCCCAGCCCTACTTTTTATTCTTTATTTTGAAACAGGGTCTCACTAAGTTGGGAGGGTCTCACTAAGTAGCTGAGACTGGCCTTGAACTTGCGATCCTCCTGTCTCAGCTTCCCAAGTACTGGGATTACAAGTGTGCACCACCATGCCCAGCTTGACTATTTAGTTTCAAAACTTTCTCTATTTCCTTTTTTTTTTTTTTGGTACTGGGGATTGAGCCCAGGGGCATTCTATATCTGAGCTACCCCTCCCTTTTTATTTTTTAATTTTGAAACAGGATCTCACTAGGCTGTCCTTGAACCTGTGATCCTCCTATCTCAGCCTCCCAAGTACTGGGATTACAGGCGTGCACCACCACATCTGGCTTCTCCCATTTTCTTCCTTACTCTTAGGCATTATATTTAAGGTGTCCAATTTAAAACACTAGAAACAAAAATATCTCAATATATAATGAACTGAAGTGTAAATATATGTCATGGAGAAGTTTTCAAGGACTGTCTGGCAACTTGACCCAGGGAAATATAGGGAGATTGTGTGGAGCAGGGGGAGGTGGTGGGTGAGGAGGAACTGCTTTATTATTTCTAATCTGATTGGCAGGAGTTTAAAGACACAGAACTAAGAAGATGAGAGGCAGATAATGACCTCTGTATGGCCTCTGGCTCCCAACAGGTTTGTGTTCTCCAGGGTGGCTGGGAGAAGGCTCTCTGCCTCGCTCCAGGTTTCAGTGTGAGAGCATGTGTAAGCACCTGGGGAGAGAGGAATGAGTGAATGACAGAGAAGATTCCAGTGAAGACCTGGGTGGGGGCGGGAGGGGAGGGAGTGAAGGCGATGAGGCCTGGAATGGAGCGCTCTGCAGTTTTGAACGTGGTCCCATGGAGGAAGGGAGATCGTTTAGTTGCATTGATTTGATGGCTACAGATTATTTTATTTTATTTTTGGTACTGGAGGTCAAACACAGAGGCATTCTACCTCTTAGCTACACCCCCGGCCCTATTTTATTTTTTATTTTGAAACAGGGACTCAGTAATTTGCTGAGGGTCTTGCTAAGTTGCTGAGACTGGCCTCAAACCTGCAATTCTCCTGTCTCAGCCTCCCAAGTACTGGGATTACGGGGTGTGCCACCATGCCTAGTTTATAGATTTTTTAAGAGTTTTTATTGCCAGGCATGATGGTGCACACCTATAATCCTGATACTTGGGAGGCTTTGGGTCCAATCCCCAGTACCAAACACACACACACAAAGAGTTTTGATTGCCTACATACTTAATGTTTGATAAACATATCCTAACATATTTGGGCTAATTTACCTTCTTAATCTAAGTTTGTGGTAAAAATTTATCCTGTATTTTAGATAGCCTCATTAACTGAGGAAGAACAACCATGACAATGGATACTATTCAGTGTAACTAATGATGGGGGATTTAAAGAAAAGAGTGTAGCTGGGCAAGGTGGTGCACACCTGTAATCCCAGAGCCTGAGAGGCTGAGACAGGGGGATCACAGGTTTGAGTCTAGCCTCAGCAACTTAGTGAGGCTCTCAGTAACTTAGGAAGACCCTGTTTCCAAATAAAAAATAAAATAGGGCTGGGGGTATAGCTCAGAGATAAAATGCCCCTGGGTTCAGTCCCCAGTACCCCCAATAATTTTTTTAAAAAGAGTGTATATATGGAAAGAAAATTGATTTTCTTGTAGTGATAGCTTGAAGGAATAGTTGAATTTGACTCCTTTGATACATAGGAAAGTAAAGGATAGCAGCTAGCCTACTGCGACTTTAATAGAAAAGTGTTCTTCCCATGGCAAGGAAGAAATAGAGATGACAGATTCTTTCTTATGCAGAAAGTTTTAGGTTTTTAAAAAATCCTAACCAGGCATTGTGGCACAAGCTTGTAATCCCAGTACTTGGGAGGCTGAGACAGGAGGATCACAGGTTAGAGGACAGCCTCAGCAAGTAGTGAGACTCTCATCAACCTAGCGAGATCCTGTTTCTAAAAAAAATAAAAGTAGGGCCGGGGCTGGGGGTGTATCTTGGAGGTAAAATGCCTTTGGGTTCAATCCCCAGTACCACACACACACACATAAAAAAAAACCTAACAAAAATATCACCACTCTTTGTAATGCATCATATAAGAAGAATTCTGAGCCGGGCATGGTGGCGCACGCTTGTAATCCCAGTACTTTGGGAGGTGGAGACCGGAGGATCCGGGTTCGCGGCCAGCCTCAGCTCTCTCTCTCTCTCTCCTTAGCGAGGCCCTCCATAACTTCGTGAGACCCGGTTTCAAAATAAAGTATAAAAAATAGGGCCGGGGGGGCCGGGCGTGGTGGCGCACGCTTGTAATCCCAGTACTT
>PVJS01062002.1:0-10759 GCA_004027185.1 Glis glis | reverse complement strand
GGAGAGAGAAAGTCCAAGTGGACATACTAACACCAACTTTATGGGACTGTCCTGATCATGATCTCAACCCAAAAACGTCCTGTCTTCTCTGTTTACAGTTTGTACACATATGTTTCTAGAAAATACAAAATAGAAAAACACCATTAAAATGAGATATTTTGTGAATTTTTATAGCCTACTAAAAACTAATTTCTAGCTTGTATATACAAGGAAGAAAAGCAAATGCTTGAAAAGTAATTTCTCTATACTTATGCATAGTGTTGATTCTTGGTTGAATTACTGTTACTCGTTGTAATATTTTTACCTAACACAGCCTTTTTTGTTTGTGAAGCAGTTAATGGAAGCAGAAAGTCCAAGAATAAAAATAATGACCTGTCATCAACAGAGCCAAATGAAGAGCTTTACATTTCATGAGTTACTATTATAATTATTGTCCTAATCATGGGAAAAATGGTGCTAACTTGAAATCATTCAAACGTACTAGGTAAATTTAAGCAGCTGCTTAGCCATCAGCACCTTAATGGAAACACAGTATAACAGACTCTATAGTGTAGTATAAGGTATCACTTAATAACACAGGTGTGCCTGGGTTATTTTTAGCAGTTTAAAAACCCTGAAGTTAAATAGCAAAGAAATTGTGCGCAAAGCTCTTTATTGCATGGTCTAGTTATATCAACCAACCGTTATCTTATGTTAAGTGAGTTTTTTCCTCAAGTTACTTAAGAGCTTGTACATTACCTTACAAATGACTTTAGAAAAGTATCCCAAACTAAGAGGCTCACTGAATGGATGATTTGTGTTATGCTGGGAAAATAAACAGAAAACAGAAAGGCCTTAATTAGGGGAAAGAATTGGATGCAAGAACTCAAAAACAAGAAAACAGAACGATAGTAACTGGAAAACAAAACAGAGAGACTATAAACTGACTGTCTTGTTAATTTCATATGCATCCTGAATACCCACATTCTATTAAGCCTCTAGGCTTTGGGATGTCATGATGGTATGGACAATTTCATTTTCTGTCCCAGTGAGTTCAGCATTGTTATAAAGAGTAAAAGTGACCCTTTTGGCTGTGTTCACTAACCTCAACACTGTTATGTTATGTTCCACAGATTGTGAACTGCTTACACTAGTTTATAGGAAAATATTTTCTGAAACAATTTACACTTTTTTTCTGGGATCTAAACATAAGTGGATAGAGTTTCTAATCACCAGCATTTCTTACAAGATGCAGTAGATTCTCTACTTGGTTAGTCAGATAGAAAGCCTGTGTTATTTTGTTTTTACAAAAAGTCCATTGGTTATTTATTCTATAACTAAAACTTTTGTAATATTTCCCTAGCAGTTTTATAGGAACAATTTTTAAAAAGCACTTTAAGGATAAAACCTGCCCAATTTCAAAAGCTCTGCACCCTGAACCAATCTAATTTGTCACAGATCCCAACGTGAAACAGCTTTGATAACTGTTCTACATCACAATGATTTTCACGTGTGCTTTTGTTTTTCTATTCTACTTCTACAAAATCCCCACCTCCTACATGGAAACATGCAAACATACTGCAGCCAACTGCCCTGGCTTTCCCCTCTCCCCTCTGTTGTTTGATATGCTTATCTGAGAGAAGTGAGGTCCAGTGCTACCAGTTTGCTCCACTGGGCCTCATAGCACCCTCTCAGTTCATTGACTTTCAACTCTGAGTTCACTTTAGATTAACGAGAGGTGCTTTATAAAAGGGGCTTAGTCCCACCAGAGAACAACTGAATCAGACTCTCTGGGGGCATTGGCATTCCTACTTTTAAAATATCTTCTCAGGTGATTTTGGGGCATGGTGGAAAATAGGAAAACAGTTTAAGGTAGATTTAACCCAAAGCAGTTCATTACTCTAAAGGACTATAATTGAACATATTTTTCCATTTTTCTGTTATATTTTTCTATCATACAAGTGACACAGTATGTGCAGCACATTTTGGATTCATAAATCAGAAGCTGAAGCTCACTCAACTCCTGAATGGTGACTCGGTTTCACCTCGCACATCAGCTGTAATCAGGTGACAGGTACCCCTCCACACCATGTTGACAAAGATTCTGAGGACTTTCTGGTTGTGAGCAGACGAATGGGGAGGGTGTGACATGCATGCTAAGTATTCTGTAAAACCTGATTTAGAAGCTACTCCTCATTAATAGATGACTAAATTCAGTTCCATATGGTTTAAACTTCTCTAAAGGAGTCCAGCATGCTTATAAAAAATGAGATAGAAGGAGTTTCTAGCTTCTCCAAAAAGTTAGGTTTTAGAGTTTACCTAGCTCAGTTATAAACTGTCTGCATTTCTTGGTGTTCTTGGCATTTCAACTCTCGGGTTTTTGTTTGTTTAATATACTTTTATTGGTGTACTGTAATTATACATCACAATGAGGTTCAAACATACATGCACACAGCGCTTGAAGTGATTCCCTCCAGATCCCACCTCCCTTCCCCCCTCCCATACTTGTCAGTGAGCTTGGTAGTGATCCCTTCAGACATGGACATAGCATTATTTGAACTGTTTCCTTCCTCAAGCCTCCTTTATCCCCTCCTGCCTTCCCTCCCCCATTCCCCTTCATCTATTCTAGTGGTTTCTTTCCTCATTTATCTGAAGTCCCTTTTGTTTTCAAAATAGTGCTTCATATGGTTCTTGTTTTTTTCCACATTATATAAAATATATGCCAACAAAATTTGGCTAGCCCGATTCATGAACAGTTTCACTGTTCTTGTGCTTACAACTTTTGGGAATGTCCTATAGAAAGGCCAAATTTTAAAAAAAAGTTAGAATGAAATGAAGACTATACTTGGAATAATCAAAATCCCTGAATACTCCCCCATACATTAATCTTCACATCATCGGTTTGGTGTTTGGAAGGTGGAAAGGGTGCTACATATTCTACAAGAGCTTCACCTCACCTGGCACAGTGACACACACACATGCCTATAATCACAGTACTTGAGAAGCTGAAGCAAAAGGATCATTTGTTCAAGGCCAGCCTTGGCAATTTAGTAGGATCTGTCTCAAAATAAAATAAAAAGGGCTGGGAAGGTAGCTCTCTGGTAGAGCGCCCCTGGATTCAATCCTCAGTACACACACACACACACACACACACACACACACACACACACAAACACTGGCTCCACTGCCATCTTGCCATCCTCATCTCTCTTCTCCTTCCCTTCTCTCTGGTATACAGCATGCACAGGCATGAAAACGCATACCATCAACCCTTAGACTTTTGATTTCCATCCTGCAGAATTATAGTAACCAGGAGAAATAATGTTAAAACTCCAAAATATAACAGAAAAATCTACATAAATTATCTAATTTAAATGAGTGTGGCATTTTTTCAATGTCTGAATTAATATAAATTGAATTTTATTACTGGGTGCCCTCCACTCAACCAACCTCCTTCTTTTTCAGTTTCTTTAGTCTTAACTCTTTGTTGGAACTGAATGAAGACATTCTCTTGCCTGTAGTGGTTAAGAGTTATTATTAATAAGATTGCCTAAGAGAAGTTTGTGTCTGAACCTCTGTTCCTAAGAGATGCACTTTGGGATGTTAAGATTTTCAACTTACTTTTCAAGTTCTGCTGTCTTCAGAAAATATTCAAAATTTTTTCCTGAAATAAACAAGCCAACTAGTCTTCTCACTTATAAATTAATGACAACAGAAATGCCAAATCATGAGCTATCTTATAAAAATATATTTATGTTTTTAAAAATAAAATAAAATTCAAAACTCAAAGAGCATCTCTTCTGTGAGTTACTGTTCTATCAAAAATCAATGTTATCTTCTATATGACCTTAGAAGACAACCACTTACCGTATATGAAAACGACTCTCCTGTGAATTGTAAATGATGCCTTAGGATTCTTTTAAAACAAAAAAATGTCTGGATTGATAGTGTCTGGAATTTTTCCAAGTTGTAAATGTCTTTTCTAATGGTTTTTAGTCTAGTAGGTTTTTAGATAGCCATCATCTCAAGTTTTTTAAAATCTGAAAGAAATTTTAAAAAATCTTATACTACTGAATAACATTGGGATTGGTAAAAGTAAATCAGACCATAATAATTCACCATTTTTATTGAAGGGGGAATTTTCTGTTCTCTTAACCACAATCTCCCTCATTCCACTAGTCAATTATAGGGTATGAAGTAGTAATGCTCTAAAGGGGAAATGCCATTCTATTGACCTCAGACTGAGGGGACTAGGTAATAGGTTGTATAAGCAGCAGAAAATAATGAGCACGTACAGTAAGGTAAGATAAAATGGAAATAGAATGTAATCATAACAACTTTGATCTTCATGGCTTTGAATTTACTGAACTGTCTTCCTCTGTGGCTGTCTGTATGCAGAAAATGCCTTAAACTTCTCACTTCTCACATCAACGTTGGCTTTCATTAAATGAACTTCTCAAAGCTATGACCTATTTTGATGGAATTCAGGAAAGTTTTCAAGCGAATTTCTTCCACATTAACTAATCAGTTTGTTGTTTGAAGGACACACACACACACACACACACACACACACACACACACTCATCCTTTATAACTAAAAGTTTAAAACCAGTAGAATAGAGGAAGGAGATTTGGGAAGGGAGATAGGAAGGGGAAAGGGGAGACGCGATGAAGAAAATAGTTCAAATAATGCTATGCACATATATCTTATAAATGAGCTATCTTATAAAAATATATTTATGTTTTTTACTTTTTATTTTTTATTTATTTATTTATTTATTTATTTATTTATTTATTTATTTATTTGCGGTACCGGGGATTGAACGCAAGGGCGTTCTACCTCCGCGCTACGCCCCCGGCCCTATTTTTTTTTTTAAACTTTATTTTGAAATCGGGTCTCACGAAGTTGCGGAGGTCCTCACTAAGGAGAGAGGGAGAGAGAGAGAGAGAGAGAGAGAGCTGAGGCTGGCCGCAAACCCGGATCCTCCGGTCTCTGCCTCCCAAAGTACTGGGATTACAAGCGTGCGCCACCATGCCCAGCCGGATTGTTCCTTTTATTAGTAAGAAGTGACCTGCTTTGTCTCTTCTGATGCGTTTTAGCTTAAAGTCTGTTTTGTCAGATATAAGTGTTGCTACCCCTGCTTGGTGGCGCACGCTTGTAATCCCAGTACTTTGGGAGGCGGAGACCGGAGGATCCGGGTTCGCGGCCAGCCTCAGCTCTCGCTCTCTCTCTCCCTGTCTCTCTCTCTCTCTCTCCTTAGTGAGGCCCTCTGCAACTTCGTGAGACCCGGTTTCAAAATAAAGTATAAAAAAAAAATAGGGCCGGGGGCGTAGCACGGAGGTAGAACGCCCCTGCGTTCAACCCCTAGTACGGCAAAAAAAAAAATAAATAAATAAAACAAAATAAAATTCAAAACTCAAAGAGCATCTCTTCTGTTTGAAGAGCATTTGAAGTTATCAATTCAAATCTCAATATGCATGGGGAGGGGGAGGGAGGGGATAAAATCTGGAGGGAAACACACCAAGTGCTGTGTGCATGTATGTTTCTATGACTCTGAATCTCATTATAATGTATAATTAAAATGCACCTATAAAATATATTTTAAAAAAGCATAAAACCTTGACTAATTTCCAGGTATGAAGAATATAAATCACATTACATGTAGATAATAGCAATAATGCTTACTCTTTAGTGTGTATGCAATTAATTGTCTTCTCTTGGTCTATAATGAACATATACTTTTTATTTATTTATGGTACTGAGGATTGAACCCAGGGGCATTCGACCTCCGAGCTACACTCCTACCCCTATTTATTTATTTATTTATTTATTTATTTATTTAAACAAGGTCTTGTTAGGTTGCTAAAGTGTAACTACATTGTTGAGACTGTCCTTGAACATGCAATCCTCCTGTCTCAGCTTTCCAACTAATGGGATTATAGGTGTGTGCCACCACGCCAGACAAACATACTTTTTAAAAACATCTATGACATTTATGTTTGCCCAAGAAAACATCATGCATTAAATGTAAGTCTTATATTAGCATGTATGTGTATCCTTCAAACAATACAGACATACATACCATACATACATACATTCATCCATTAACTTAACAATATTTTAATCAAATAGATGCTTCTCCTCCCAAGGGTGGAGATGAGGCTCACTGATCTTGGCCACCCTCTCTGGAGTCAGTGCACCAACTGTATTTAAAAGTACAAGTACTGAACACAGGCTGGCTCTGCAACTTAGTGACTCCATAACATTCCTGAGCATTGTTTTTTTTTTCACCTGCAATTTGGAGTTAGCATAATCTACTTATTTATTATTACATAATCCATACATCATGCTTTGTCATTAGTAAGTCTTCTTCAACATTTGATCATTATTATTAACCACAATATGTGAAAGAAAAAAATGAAAACAAGATGCTTTAGATTAGCTGACATGTCATTAGGATCCTAACAGAAGATCAGTGGTACAAATAACACCAGAAGGGTTCAGAATTCATTTACCAAATGACTACTAAAGGAATAATAACAAAGGTATGAGAAGTTATAGAGAACCACAGGATGATGCAGAAGCCTGGAAGAATAAAGGGAACATGAGACTACTGGTACCAGTGCAGAGCTGAATCCTGTGGTGTGTCTCTGTTACTCCTTATTCATTGTGCCACTATAATGCATTGCTCCTTTAAGATTATAGATTTAGCATCTTTAACCCGCAAAATTTCCTGTCTGTTCTTTACATGCTGTGCAATTATTTCTTCTGATTGGCAATTGTCATGTTGATTATGGCTGCTCATTTCATCCCATACCCCAGACCAGAAAGCTCTTTCCTTCCTCCCTTCCTTCCTCCCTTCTTTTCTTCCTTCCTTTCTCCCTCCCTTTCTTCTTTTTTTCCATCCCTTCTTTTTTTTCTGCTCAATATGTAATGACTAATCCTGATTCCTTAACTCCGACTTTTCTTGCAGTACTCCGCTACCATCCCTTATCACACCTTGTTATCAAGAGAATTTGCACCATTTCTGAAATTACAGTTCTAGCACAGATCCACTTTCTGACAAAAGCCTCCTGTGAATCCAGCTCTTTTGCTCAAGGTAACAAAACTTACTGAGTATATGGTTACTTTCCCAGTTAGCAATTTTGTTTATTATTATCAGGGATGAAACAAATAGTTTAGATTAAACAATCATTGAATTCAGAATTTACAGACAAATACAATAGTTTGTTTTTTAAAAGTCATATACCTACACTGTCTAAATTAAATGAGGTTTTGCCCCACCTTGCAAAGTCTTATACAGAGTTTTATATATGTAAGGAATGACCCTCACTCTAGTTGGATGGTTAGTAGAGAAGAAACCCATATACAGATGTTTGGACATTTCCCAGTAAAAATAAGTCATTTGCTTTTCTTCTCAGTACTGAACAAGGATGATCAAAACTATTAAAATGCAAAGATAAACAGGCCTTGCTGAATAATACAAGAATGATTCCATTTTAGGTCAAGGTTATGTGATAGATCAGTGTGGTTTAAATTATATTATTTTCTACTGAGCATTATGGGTGTGTCAATTCCTACTTCAATTATTTTATGTAACTTTACAGTTGCTTGTGCTGCAATGAGTCATACTCCAGCATTATATCAATCAGAACTCCACCTAATTTCAGTGGGAATATTTTATGAGGATAAACTGAATATTTGAACCTAATATCTTGGAAAGCAACAATTATCTGTGGATTAAGAGGTTGCTTTGGTATATAAAAAATGTTCTTTGTCACATAATGGCTATAAGAACTATTGGCATTTAAATTCATTGTGGGGATTTACCAGTATAAATCATGTGTAGATGTTCTCATTATTTCAAAATATTTAAAAATTTCTCCTTAGTTGAGCCACAAATAAAACCATAATTATCTTCATGATCTAGTATCATTGTATATTTTTGAAGTTACATTTGCGATAAGAGTGATTCATTAAGCCTTTTCATGAGAGGGAATTTGTAATGACTCGTAAGGAAGGGGATGACCAATTTTGAAAAATTTGCAGCTTGTCTTCAAACCCTTAATTTGAAACACATATTTTAAAACAACCCTTATTTTAAGATGTATTTCTTTTGAAACAATAATGCAACATTGGTAAGTAAGTAATATGCACTGCTTTGGAGGACTCTACGGTTTCTACTATACAAGCTGTCTGATGGATATGTGATTTGTCAGGGTATTGAATAGTGGAACTGCACTTGAGTGGCTAGTTATAACCTCTCGTCTATCTTCTGTGAATGGGCACGTGCATATGTTTCTTGTTTCTTGACACAACCAAATCACCTGAAGAGTAGTCTAACAGATTGTGGTAACATAATTATAAAATCTTTAGAATTTGTGTTCTTATTTTCATACTAGGTATGATTTATTCATACAAATGATAAGTTTGATAATCAGACAGACCATCATTTAGATTACAGAGGAGTGTACCTCACATTTGCATTAGAGGAAAGAGCAATAAAGAATCTTGTTTGCATGTTCACAGTTTTAAGTCCTTATTCTCTAATATGAGACAATATGGAAAAGACATTCGATTTTTTACTGAAATTTAACACACTTATCAAACCTTTTGGTATCAGTGAAAGGTCATGATGGAAAGAAAATGGGTTGTTATAAAAAATTAGAATTATATTGTTTAGACTGTATGCCATGTATTTATTTATTTTTGATGACTAAAGAGCTTTGCAAGATGGTGGTTGAATTGTCAACATTTCTCTGGTATTTATATAGTGAGACTGAAATAATGAGAGTGATTTATTGTTCTTGGATAAGATCCTGATTTTGAAAGAGATTGAATGGATCAAGTTCCAACAAACATTGTAGGATATAAGAATTTTCAGAAATAAGTGACTATAATGCTCTTTTTTAAAGAAGAACAAAACAATCACACATTAGAATTTGTTGCATCAAAGAATATATTAAATCATTTAATTACCCAAATTTTATTATAAGATACATGTTTAGACGATAATGTTACTATTGACAAAAGACTATTTGGGAATTAAAACATAAATTTAAATTGAATCGGAGAAAGTATAGTTGGTGGACTGGAGAATCCCTTTGTAATTTAAAAAGCTTAATTTTATTTTGGCTACTTACTCTTCAAAACATTTAAAGTAGAGAAAATATAAAATATTGATTCTTATTGGAAACAACCTATTGGGACAGGACATAATGAATTATATATTCTGCTATTATTGGTAGAGGAAACATATTTACCTAGATTATTTTGGTTATATATTTATGAGCAGTGGTGTATACAGAGCTCCAAATATTTGGCTGTTTGGAGTCCTATAAATTATCTATTCTGCTGATTGATTCAGATACCCAGATAACATCTGGATATTTCATTACAAACATGTTCATTGCCAAAAAAAAATATTCTCGTTGATTTGTTCTTTTGAGTGTGTATATGTGTCAGCTTCCCCTGGACATGTACATCCCAAGAAAGAGCAGAGATTGGTCTAGCTTGACTTGATTTGTTTCTTTACAATGCCTTGCCACATTGATTGTGTTTTCACTTCATTCAGAATATGGATTGGACTTCACATAGCTTTTAATGACACTTTGATAACAGCAGCAAAATAAAGTTACCAGTACTGTGACAAGAATATTTTATTAATTGTCCAGTCTGGGCACCAGCCCAAGGTAAAACCAACAGGATAAATGGCTCATTGCCATCGTTTTCAACAGAAGATTATAGGACCATTCTTCCCTTTCTAACATTGGCTCACTTCCCATTTTTTAATTGATCTGCAAGAGGCTGACACTATTATTTTTCTTAATTTTCTTGTTTTGGGAATGGCTAATGGATTTCTCCCTCCCTTATCTCTCCACTTGCATCCCATTATTCCCTCCAGGTCATTGCATGTAATTTGCACCAATTCTTAGTTTCCTTGCCTTGTTTTCAGATCCTTAATACAAAATTTTATGCTTAACTCATTCCAAGCTTCTTTTTTATCATTCTATTTTGTAAATACCAAAAATACTACACACACAGACACACAGGGAGGGAGGGAGTATTGTGTTGGGGGGTGAGAAAAGAAGGGGAAGAAAGATCAGAAATTTATATCCTTTAATTAAAGTTTTAAAATTTTCATCAGAAAAGGTTCAGAGATCACAAGGTAAAGGATATGTTACTGACAAAATATTGAATTTTAAATTTATTTTGAAGAATATTATCAGTCAAAGCTATGGAGTGCGACATTACAATGGTGGTACTGTACACAAAAGAAGCAAGAAACTGCTCACGAGTGTATTTTCCCCAGGCAGTTGGCATTACTATAAGGATTGAACTATTTAGAGGAGAACTTTTAGGAACTATTGTCTTTTTGATCTGGCAACATAAATCTAATTGCTACTTTATGCCTTAGATAGGAGCTGTGTTAGATAAAATACAATTCTTAGCTGGGCAAGGTGGTGCATGCCTGTAATCCCAGTATTTGAGAGGCTGCAACAGGGGGACCGCAGGTTTGAGGCCAGCCTCAGCAACTTAGCGAGGCCCTCAGCAACTTAGTGAAGCTCTGTTTTAAAGTAAAAAATAAAATAGGACTGGGGAGGTAGAATGCCCCTGGGGTCAATCCTCAGTAAAACACACACACACTACAATTACTACAATTCTTTTTTTTTTTTTTTTGGCAGTACTGGGGATTGAACCCAGGGGCATTCTACCTCTGAGCTACACCCCCAGCCCTATTTTTTATTCTTTATTTTGAAACAGGGTCTTACTAAGTTG
>PVJS01062001.1:0-10849 GCA_004027185.1 Glis glis | reverse complement strand
AGCTGAGGCTGGCCGTGAACCCAGATCCTCCAGTCTCCGCCTCCCAAATACTGGGATTATAAGCGTGTGCCACCACGTATTTTTTTTATTTTGAAACAGGGTCTCACTAAATTGCTGAGGCTGAGGCCGGGCGTGGTGGCGCACGCTTGTAATCCCAGTACTTTGGGAGGCGGAGACCGGAGGATCCGGGTTCGCGGCCAGCCTCAGCTCTCGCTCTCTCTCTCCCTCTCTCTCTCTCTCTCTCTCTCTCTCCTTAGTGAGGCCCTCCGCAACTTCGTGAGACCCGGTTTCAAAATAAAGCATAAAAAATAGGGCCGGGGGCGTAGCGCGGAGGTAGAACGCCCCTGCGTTCAATCCCCGGTACCGCAAAAAAAAAAAAAATAAAGTACAAAAAATAGGGCCGGGGGTGTAGCTCAGAGGTAGAATGCCCCTGGGTTCAATCCCCGGTACTACAAAATAAATAAATAAAAAATAAAAATAAATTAAAAATACTAAATTGCTGAGGCTGGCTGTGAACCTGCCATCCTCCTGTTTCAGCTTCCTGATTAGTAGGATTACAGGCATGCGCCACCACACCCGGCTCCAGTTATTTAAAAAAAATTTTTTTTTTTAACTCAGGGACATTATACCTCCGAGCCACACCCCCATAAGTTTTTATTTTTATTTTTTTATTTTATTTATTTATTTATTTATTTTTTTTTGCGGTACCGGGGATTGAACGCAGCGGCGTTCTACCTCCGCGCTACGCCCCCGGCCCTATTTTTTATACTTTTATTTTCAAACTGGGTCTCACGAAGTTGCAGAGGGCCTGACTGAGAAGAGAGAGAGAGAGAGAGAGAGAGCGAGAGAGCTGAGGCTGGCCACGAACCCGGATCCTCCGGTCTCCACCTCCCAAAGTACTGGGATTACAAGCGTGCGCCACCACGCCCGGCTTTATTTTTATTTTTTAATTTTTTTGCGGTACTGGGGATTGAACCCAGGGGCATTCTACCTCCAAGCTACACCCCCAGCTCTAGTTTTATTTATTTATTTATTTTTTAGCGATACTGGGGATTGAACCCAGGGGCATTTTACCTCCAAGCTTCACCCCCAGCCCTATTTTTTATTCTTTATTTGGAAACAGGGTCTCACTAAGTTGCGGAGGGCCTCACTAAGTAGCTGAGGCTGGCTACAAACCTGTGATCTTCCTGTCTCAGCCTCCCAAGTACTGGAATTATAAGCCTGTGTCACCACGCCCGGCTAGTAGTTTTTATTTTTTGAAACAGGGTCTCGCTAGGTTGCTGAACGTCTTGCTAAACTGCTGAAGTTGGCCTTGAACCTGTGATCCTCCTGTCTCAGCCTCCCAAGTACGTATTGAGATTACAGGCATGTACCACTGCACCCTGGTTTATGAAGAACACTGTGTGTGTGTGTGTGTGTGTGTGTGTGTGTGTGTACTGGGGGTTGAACCCAGAGGCATTTTACCTCCAAGCTACACCCCCAGTCCTATTTTATTTTTTATTTTGAAACAGGGTCTTGCTAGGTTGATGAGCGTCTCACTACTGAGGCTGCCCTGGAACCTGCGATCCTCCTGTTTCAGCCTCCCAAGTACTGGGATTACAAGCGTTGGCCACCATGCCCAGCCTATGAAGAACATTTTAAAGCTCAGGAAATCAAATGCCTAGGTGTGGGGCAATTGACTTATCTTTCAGAGTGAACAATTTTCCCCAGTGGATGTAAGGTGGGGAGGGGAAAATACCTTCCTCATTAAAGGTCGCGCGCGGTCCAGGAAAGGAAACTAGAATGGATTGTATATAACTCGCATCCCGTTCTCAAACCCAGGCCCTTTTTTTGGACTCTGCTGTGATGCTTCCAACAACCCTGCAACTTGCCAGTGACCTGAGACCATTCTAGACGGAGATTAAGTTCGTCCTTGGCCGCCAGGTACTGGAAACAAGTTGGTGAGGCCAGGTGCGAGCTGAGAAGGGAGCCAAGTTGTGGAGTTCCAGGTTTCAAGGTTGGTAAATGTTAATGAAGCGCCTCAGCAAAGGCGTGGGAACAGTGTTGTAGCTCTCTTAAGCCAAGCTTTCTCAAACTGACTTCAAGCAGGCCGGCTTTCCTTCTTGCCTTGCAGGTTAGTCCCGCCGCAAGTATGAAGGCAAGATAATTATTGCACTGTTGGCAGTGAAATTACACTTGGAAACTACTTCGCAAAAATCGTTAGGGCCTCGCTAGCTCCGGCCCCTCTCTAGTCCGTGGGCTCCAGTTTCAAGGAAAGATTCCCCAGCGAAACTGGGGAAAAACACCCGCTAGTAAAACTATCAGCGGCCGGACTGCAATTCCCAGAAGCCGTCGGGGGCCCTCAGCATCCGGGACATTGTCCGCAAAGACCCCTGGGTATTGTGGTCCTGCGCTTTGGCAGCAACCCTCTGCTGACGGTAAACTATCAGCAGAGAAGAGGACCACAACTCCCAACAACCCTTGCTTCCGTGCGGGGGGTCTTCACGTTCTCGTGGCGCGGCGCAGGCGCACTGGGTCCTCGGCGCGGACCGCGCAGACTGAATAATAAAAGGGGAGCGGCGAAGAGGCAGGAAGACAGGACCATGTCGAAGGGCCCCGGGCCCGGCGGCTCCGCAGCTTCCTCGGCGCCCCCGGCCGCTACCGCTCAGGTGCTGCAGGCACAGCCCGAGAAACCGCAGCACTACACGTACGTAGAGCCCCCCCCGCCGCGCGCGCACGCCTGACGTCAGCGGCCAGCGTGAGTCACGCGCGCAGGGAGAGCGCGAGGCGGCCTCTCCCTCCCCCCTTCTTCCTCCGGCCCGGCCCAGACCGGTTCCAACCTGCTGGGGCCGGTCTCAGCTGCCTTCGACTGCCACCAACCTCTGTTCGGGCCGTGGGGCGGGAAACTCGGTCCCAGCCGCTGAGTGGGGAAGGCGGGCGCCGGGGATGCGGAGTGCACACTTCTCAGGCCAGGCCTTCGGGGCCTGATTGTTCTTCAGATCATAAAACCACAGTCCCAGGCACCTTCGGGGCGATAAGAAGTCCACCACACGACCACGACTCCGCAGGGCCTTGGCCTAGAACTGCCCACGAATGACGGTTTGCATGAAATACTGTCAGGAGACCTCATGCAGTGTGCACAGGAGGCCTTTTATGTCCCGAAGGCCCATAGGTTGTCCACAAGGACCACCTTTGCTCGATTTCACATAAAACAGTTGGCTTAGATAAATATGCAAAGATAGAGTCACTCCCTTGCAGGTTGTACTGATCCTTCCTGAGCCACGGCCACCAAAAAATGTGGCAATAGAGGGGTCCCCAAAGGCTGACACCAAAAGACTACCAGGATGGAAAAGCCCGGGAAATCTGCATGTGTGTACGTGTAGATCCCTGTCTGCATTACCTTTCAAGGCACATTAAGCACTACCTAGTGCTAGGTGCTGTGGGAGAAAGATGAATAAGAGGCGGTTCCTCCTGTTGAGCTAATGTTGGTTCTGTTTTTCCTGGTGCTCTGGGAGTGCCTCTCATCCTCCAGGGCTCCTTAGTGATGTGCGTGTTTAGAAGGATCCCCAACTGCTGAAGGTTTTGGGACCTGAGGGGTCATCCAACCTTAGAATTGTTCAGTGATCCAAGAGCAGGATGTATCTGTCAAGAGTAAAGAGAACTATAAGTAGACAGGAGGAGCGTTTGCTTGTCAATCACAGAAGAACCATGGGGAAACTGCTCCAGGATTGGGGAACACCTGTTATAGGAAGTGTATTGGTTTCTTTGTAGGATTGTCTGGTGTTGGCTGAAATCATCAAAGCTTGACTGCACTGTGACTCAAGTTAACTATAACTTCTCTAACATGGCCACTACTTTGCTGGTCCTTCTGTTTTATTATTTATTTACTTATGGCGGTGCTGGGGATGGAACCCAGGGCCTCCATGCATGCTAGACAAATGTTGTACCAATGAGCTATATCTCCAGCCCTGCTAGTCCCTTTTTTTTTTTTTTTTAACTGGAATTCTTTCTGAAATGCATCCATTGCTTTTGGTGAGATAGTCTTACCTCAGAAACTAATGATCATTTGAATGATGTGGTCACACAACAGTATCATCTCGATTTGCAAATCTGGAAAGTTTACATTATTGGAACTTCTTTATAATCTCTGGTTGCTCAAATCATTCTTTTCAGTAAAATCCCAAACACTTTTTTTGGTGCTGGGGATTGAACACAGGGCGTTCTACCTCTGAACTACACCCTCAACCCTATTTTATTTTTTTATTTTGAAACAGCGTCTCACTAAGTTGCTGGGACTGGCCATGAACCTGGGATCCTCCTGTCTCAGCCTCCCAAGTACTGGGATTACAAGCATGTGCCACCTTGAACACATTTTGAGTAATGTTAAGCCTTGGTTTCCGCAACCTGTGTTTCTTTGTTGTGTTGTCTTTGAGTATACTATGAAATCTATATTCAAATGGCTGTCTGACCATTTTGAAATTAACAGATGAAACAAGTAAACAGCTGTATAAATGTCAGTAACCGAGTCTTTGTTCTCTTGATTTTCTTATTCATTTTCATCTCCATTCCTTGTGAGGTAGAGACAGAGTAAGGGGCCTCTGCTTTTGAGGTATCTTAGTAAATCAACAGGAGTAGATGAAGTTGCCCAAGCTTGACTGGATGATGCAGCTTGTAGGTGTTATGATCTCTTTGTTCGAGGTCCTGTTGTTTTTGCCATGCTGGGGATGGAACTAGGACCTTGCACATGCTAGGCAAGTGCTCCATCACCCAACTGTATTTCCGGCCCCAGGTGTTTTTGTTTTTATCTCCAAAAATCAGAAAAATCAGTCAGTTGTCTTCCTTGGTAGATTTATGGACATTCAGAAGCTGTGATTATTTGGAAAACCTCATCCCCTTGTCATCCAGGTCTATGTACAGGGAGCATGAGGACACAGATGATGGCAATAGTACACTTGGTGGCTGTGTGTGTGTGTGTGTGTGTGTGTGTGTTTTACTGGGGATTGAACCCAAGGGTTTTCTACCTCTGATCTACACCCCCACCCCTTTTATTTTTTGAAACAGTGTCTTACTAAGTTGCGGAGGGCCTCACTAAATTGCTGAGGCTGGCGGAAATCCTGTGGTCCTCCTGTCTTAGCCTCCCAAGTACTGGGATTATAGGCATGTGTCACCATGCCTGGCTCAGGCACATTTTTTATTTCAGTATTTGGTATAAAATCCAGAGCTGCTTTGCATTTTTTTTTCCATTCTCCCTTTCAGCAGCAATATCCAGAATATGTTTCAATCTGAATATGGGTTTGTCTATTGAATTGATTCCATTGTTGAATGCAGACATAGCCCCCTATTAAAATTAAAAAATTTTTTGGTTTGTTTTGTGGTACTGGGGATTGAACCCCAGAAGTATTTTACATGTCAGAATTTTTTGCCCTTTAAAACTTTCTTATACATTAATTAATTCAGTGGGTTTTTGTTGTCTTTCTTGTTTCTTGGTGCTGGAGATTGAACCCAGGACCTCACATGTGCTAGGCAAGTGCTCTACCACTGACCTACATCCCCAACCCCTAATTTGGTGTATTTTTATTTATGTATTTTATTTTTATTTTGAAACAATCTCATAAAGTTGCTGAGGGCTTCACTAAGTTGTTGAGGCTGGCCTTGAACTTCCAATCCGCCTGTATCAGCCTCCCAAGTATAAGCATGTGCCAAATTTGGAGGCTTTTTTTTGTGTGTGTGGGTGTGGTACTGGGGATTGAACCCAGGGACATTCTACATCCCAAGCTACACCCCCAGCCCTATTTTATTTTTATTTTGAAACAGGGTCTCACTAGGTTGATGAGAGTCTCACTACTTGCTGAGGCTGTCCTGGAACCTGTGATCCTCCTGTCTCAGCCTCCCAAGTATTGAGATTACAGGCGTGTGCCACCACACCTGTCTTAAATTTGGAGTATTTTTATACCTGATGTTTGAAATTATGTGATATGCTATAGTCTTTGCAATAATCCAGAGAAACTTGCACTAAAATTGAATCTCATGCATCCTAATGATGATCTTGGCAATAGTTGAATCTACCCAAAGCCAAAATTGCCTTCCTGTATGCTTGCTCTTCTTGCTCTTTATTCTTGTGTGGCAGTGGAAGTACTTACAGTTCAAACCCTCCTTTTCTTAAGCCAAGAGGATTATTCACAGCCAGGCAGAGTGGCTCACACCTGTAATTCCAGTACTTGGGAGGCTGAGACAGGAGGATTGCAGGTTCATGGCCAGCCTCAGCAACTTAGACCCTATTTCAAAATTAAAGATAAAATAGGGCTGGGGGTGTAGCTCAGAAGTATAATGCTCTTGAGTTAATAAAAAAGTCGGGTGTGGTGGCGCACGCTTGTAATCCTAGTACTTGGGAGGCTGAGACAGGAGGATCACAGGTTTGTGGCCAGCCCCAGCAACTTAGTGAGACTCTCTGCAACTTAGTGAGACCCTGTTTCAGAATAAAAGAATAAAATAAGGCTGGGATATATCTTGGAGGTAGAATGCCCCTGGGTTCCATCCCCAGTACCACAAAACAAACAAACACAAAAAGATTATTTCTTTTGTGTGTGTGTGTGGTACTGGGGATGGAACCCAGGGACATTCTACCTTGGAGCTACACCCCCAGCCCTAATTTTTATTTTTTATTTTGAAACAAGGTCTCTTTAAGTTACTAAGGGCCTAAGTTGCTGAGGCTGGCCACGAACCCGAGATCCTGTCTCAGCCTCCTTAGTACTGGGATTACAAGCATGCGCCACCACACCTGGCTCAGAAGATTATTCCTAACATCGCTTGGAGGATAATTATTTTGTTGGTATTTTTTCCTAAACTCTTAAATGATCCTGCATTAAGGAAAACTGAAACAATCCTTTCAACAAATTGGTGCAGCAGACAGTTGTGCTGGATTTAAAGAATTCAGTTCTTGCAGAAAACAGTTATATCAGAATTTCATCTGTTGTTAGCCATGCGTGGTGGCGCACGCCTGTAATCCCAGTACTTGGGAGGCTGAGACAAGTGGATCTCAGGTTCAAGACCAGCCTTAGCAACTTAGTGAGACTCTCAGCAGCCTAGCAAGACCCTGTTTCAAAACAAAAATCTAAAAAGTTGGCTGGCTGGGGGTGTAGCTCAAAGGTGGAATGCCTCTGGGTTCGATCCCCAATACCACACACAAAAAAAGAATTTCATCAGTTGTATAGCTCCCAGTATTTGATTAGCACTCAGTGAAATGAAAATGTATGTATGTTAATAACCTTCCAATACAAGAACCAGATGACCTCCTTTTACTAAGTAATTTGTCATTTCATTTGACAAAGACTAAATTTAAACCAGCTTTGTTTATAATAAGTCCATCTTGTACATTAGAAGAGTTTTATAAAAATAGATTTAAGAATACGAAGTTTTGTAGCAATTATAGCACAGATGTACCTAAAAGTTTAGCTAAGCTGTGTAGCGCAGAGGTAGAACACCCCTGGGTTCAATCCCCGGTACCGCAAAAAAAAAATAAAATAAAAGAACAGCTTCAGCAACATAGTGAGATTCTCAACAACCTGGTGAGACCATGTTTTAAAATAAAAATGTGCTGGGTGTGTAGCCGGGAGTTTGAATGCCCTGGGTTCAATCCCCAGTACCAAAAAAAGAAAGTGTACATTGAAGTTGAAAGGTTACCAAATAGTACCATCTAAAATATTCAGGTGTCTTTCTTCATTATTTTGACCCCATAAGAGGAAGTATGCCACAGAGACGTCAGATTTGGATTCTTTCAGCTGCAGTTGATTCTCATACTTCTTAATGCCCTTGGTAAAGGAAAATAAAATTTTAGTGAAGATTTGTTGGAGTTTTCTGACTACTGAGTGATTTCTCAGGGGACAGAGGATAAATGCTTGATAGCTTTGTGTGTCTAGGTATCGTTTTAATTTGGGACTGGTTTCCTGGGCTGATATCAGTAAGTAAAACTAATGTAGTAGTATTCCACAGATAACTATTTTGAGGCATTTTTGTTAATTTACGCATTACATAAATGTTGCGAACATCACTTGATTGCATCTGATTGTGTTTTGGAAAATCCAGGAAATGAACATGTATTTAAGTCATTATTGCAGATTGCAATAAAACTGTAAATCCATTAATACCACACAACTTGTTGCATAACAGAAATCACTGGAAATGTTACTTAGCAACCTCAGAGAGAATGAGTTAAATTACCAGTCAACGTTTCTGGATCTTATTTACTTGTTTATCAAGTAGAACTAATGGATTGCTGAGCAAAAATTAAGGGCTCAGTGCAGCCTTCAATGTAGCTCACAAAATCCCTGTTAATAAGTGTTAAAGTGCCCATGCTGAGCATAGACTTTTAAGTTTAACACCTAGTTGGTATTTGTTATAATCTAAATTAATAAAGTTAAGATTTGCTTAATGGTTAAGTTTTTTTGTTTTAATCCAGCTATGTTAGATACTAAAGAAGGCTTCCCCACAACCCATATGCATCTGCTTTGGTGATTTCTATCATCCTACAAAGACTGTGACTTATTGGTGAGGGCAGCTGGACAACTCTGAGAGCAACTTAGAGAAATCCATCTTGGGCACACTCTATAAAGGAGCTCCTCTGGAAATAGCACCCCAAATAAGTGCACAAAAGCAAGACACCCTCGTGGACCTACTACCTCCCGCTTCCAACACCCTGATGCCTGAAGGTGAGGTCTCCTTCCTGTGTGTCTTAGAAGCCATGAGCACACTTAGGTTATTAGCCCTGCAGCAGCCTAAGCAGCACACATCTGCAGGCTTTCCTGCTAGACCTTTGCCTGAGGGTCATTTTCCTCATTAGGAGAGATGCTAGGTCAGGAGAGTGATGGAAGTCAGGTTGCATTTAAAGCAACCTTACATAGTGGACTGGTCTAGTGATTATTTTCCCAAACCGGGCAGAATTTGCTTAATGATTACGTTTTTTGTTTTGTTGTTTTTTATTTTTTTTAATCTAGCTATGCTTGATACTAAAGGAAGTTTTCCCACTATCCATATGCATCTTCTATATTTTGAAATTGCAACCATGGGCAGTTATGGCTAATCCTAGTAGATTGTCTTCCCTTCCTTTAACACCTTGGATGAATTTCGGGCACACTAATATGTTATGTGAAGATGGATGTTGAATGTAAGTTTTTCTGCCATTCTTAGCCCACATATAAAAATTATGTTAGCCTAGCCGGGTGTGGTGGCACATGCCTATAATCCCAGTATTTGGGAGGCTGAGACAGAAGGAACTCAGGTTCATGGCCAGCCTCAGCAACTTGGCAAGGTCTGTCACAATTTAGTGAGACCATGTTTCATTCAAAGTAAGAAATACAGCTGGGAGTATAGCTCAGAGGTAGAATGTCCTTGGGTTCAATCCCCAGTACCCCCCCCCACACACACATACACACAGAGAAAATAATGTTAGCCTAATTGTGAAAAATGCAAAGATTTAGGTTTAATATCCTGAACAATGTAGCTTTCTTGTTTTCTTACCATATCTGTAGGTTTGCCCTAGCCAGTCATCTTAAAATACCTGCCTGGGAGCCGGGTGTGGTGGTGCACACTTATAATCCCAGTACTTGGGAGGCTGAGACTAGAGGATCCGGGTTCGCGGCCAGCCTCAGCTACTTAGTGAGGCCCTCTGCAACTTAGTGAGGCCCGGTTTCAAAATAAAGAATAAAAAAAATAGTGCTGGGGTGTAGCTTGGAAATAAAATGCCCCTAAGTTCAATCCTCAGTACCGCAAAAAAACAAAACCTGTCTGGGCAACAGAGACATCTGTAGAGAAAATTTGTGTAAAGTCAGTGCATGTACGCTGGGCATGGTGGAGCAGGCTTGTAATCCCAGTACTTGGGAGGCTGAGATAGGAGGATCGCAGGTTCACAGGCAGCCTCAGCAACTTAGTGAAGCCCTCCACAACCTAGTGAGTCCCTGTGTGAAAATAAGAAGTAAAATAGGGCTGAGGTAGAACGCCCTTAGGTTCAACCCCCACCACCAAAAAAACCCCCAAAAACAGTGCATGTGATAATAGGCATGGGATTTATTTTGGGGATGTTAGAAATGTGGAATTGAAAAGTGGTGATGGGCCGGGCGTGCTGGCACACGCTTGTAATCCCAGTACTTGGGAGGCAGAGACCGGAGGATCCGGGTTCGCGGCCAACCTTAGCTAATTAGTGAGGCCCTCCGCAACTTCGTGAGACCCAGTTTCAAAATAAAGGATAAAAAATAGGGCTGGGAGTGTAGCTCAGAGGTAGAACGCCCCTGGGTTTAATCCCTGGTACCACAAAAAAGAAAAGTGGTGATGGTTACACAACATGGTAAATATACTGAAAACCACCAAAATGTATACTTTAAAATGGTAAGTTTTTGTGTTATATGAATTATATCTCAATTTTTTTTAAAGTTAAGAAAAAAGTCAGTGGGTACGAGTCCCTAGGACCATAAAGAGGCCTTCAAGCATGTGACCTGCCGCCCAGGGTCGCGGCATTTGCTCACTGTGGGCGAGAGCCCGTGGTGTGCAAAAAGCTGGTGGTGCTCTTTCCCAGCCTTCCCCGTGGCTGTGTCCCTCCCTGTGTGTCCATTCTAGGTTAATGGCCCCATGTGTCCGTGGAGAGGATTTTGAGATAAGTGTGTACTCACAGCAAGTTTAAGACTTCTAGTTGTTGGTAGTTGTATTTTCAATGTCTCTAAATTGACAGTCATTATAAGGAATAAACAGATTTTTCCTCATCCTTTTATAAAATGAATTAGGGTCACCTCCTAGGCTGGGAGGTAGAAGAGAAGGTTGCTGTCCTGCTGAAATGTACTAGAGCCTGTTCTTCAGCTACCCTGGTGACTTTTTTTTTTTTTTT
>PVJS01062000.1:0-10849 GCA_004027185.1 Glis glis | reverse complement strand
AGGGGGAAGAGGAGGAGGGGGGGAGGAGGAGGAAGAAGAGGAGGAGGGGGAGGAGGAGGCGGGGGCGGCGGCTGCGATCCGGATCCTTTTCCACAAAGCTTTATTCCACCACTCAAGGACACTTCTTCGCTTTCACTGTAGACTCGTCCAGTTTCAAAACGTACTGTTCCGTGAGTTCCGAAGCCTGGGACCACTGCAGTCACCCAGAGATTATGATAATTGCCGGGAACTTATCACCATCGATTTTGTTTTTATCTTCTGATGTTTACAAGGGCCATTAGAACAGGCTGGGCGATCAATCGGTCCTCCTTTTAGCGATGCACCTAGAGGCCGGAGATGGAGCCAGTGCCGTCTCTCCAGCGCCCAGTGTACTCAGTTCCATGCTTGCAACCATTTGGGTGCATGCAACTGTGTGACTCAGCCACTAAAGCACAAAGAAAACAATCTATAATTAAATCCTCATGAGGTGCAGAGACCACGCTGGGAGCCAGGGGAAGGTGACGGAGGAGGCACGCCCCTGTCTCCGGTACCAGGTCGGCAAAGCCCTAGAGGGCAGGCGGGTCTCAGTTATAGTAGCAGTGCAGGTGCCTGGAGGGACCTCCTGTCAGGCAGATAAGGACTGGAATGACAAAGGTTTTGTTCTGGAGAAGGTGGGGTGACCCTGAGCCCTAAAGAATGGGCAGGGTGTGGATAGGAGCGGGCACTTCTGATGAGGTAAACTAACATGAATGAAGCTTTAGAAGGAAGAGTGGGATCAATAAGCCACCAGGCCCAGAAAGAACCTTCTGGAGAGTGGCAGAAAATAAAGTTAGATATACAAGCTGGTGTCAGATTTAAGTTGCGCATTGAAGGCTGCTCAGAAAATCTACAGAGACAGGAAACGGGGGAAAGCTGGGCTTTTGCACAACCGGCAAAGGTGAAGTTCTTCCTCAAGGAGATGGAGTCCGGCAGGACGGAGCAGGACGCAGAGGATGGGCCGTGCGGTGGCGCCGGGTCCCTCAGCTCTAGGGAAAAAGTAGACATTCGCCTGTGACAGACGGCTTACCTACCAGGCACGGCTCTGTGGACTTCGTTAATACTCAAAAGGGGTAGATGTTATTATTCTTATTTTAGAGGGGTTAAACAAGTTCTTCAAAGCCTAGCTAGTAAGCGGCAGGGCTGGGAATCTTCCTGAACCACGCTAAGAAGCCCGGCTCCCAAGACTCGCGACACTGCTGTCCCCACTGGTGAAACGTGGCCACCCACTGAAATGTAGACAGGCCCGTCCTGCAGAGCGCAGCGCTGCTCGCCCGCGCTGTTTCGTGAAAGTTCTCCTCTGCCCTTTCCTTGCTGCGTACTTTAAGTTCTAGTCTTTTTTACTTCTAGTCTTTTTTTTGCGCGGTACCAGTGGAATTCTGGAACTTATCTTCAAGGTGCTGCGTGTGAGAAAACCATCTCAGAATAAGAGAACTTTTCTCCTGGGGCTGCAGGAAGACAGACACTATTCCGGGCTGGAAGCTGGGTGTGCTAAAGAACCACCAGCTCACTTGCTGCTTGTGTGGAAACGCGTGTAGAAATGTCCAACTGTGGTCTGAGTTAGTGCCAAATGAGTATTTATTAGGCTTCAGAACTTATCAGGAAATCCTTTTAAATGTAACCTCTAGCTCCTAAAAGTTTGCTTTTTTTCATTGTTGCCTTGCTTGATATTGTCTTTTTTTTTTGCAGTACTGGGGATTGAACCCAGGGGCGTTCTACCTTCGAGCTATACCCCCGGCCCTATTTTTTATTCTTTATTTTGAAACAGGGACTCGCTAAGTTGCGGAGGGCCTCACTAAGTAGCTGAGGCTGGCTGCAAACCTGCGATCCTCCTGTCTCAGCCTCTCAAGTGCTGGGATTACAAGTATGTGCCACCACTCCCAGCTTAATTTATTGTCTTAATAGTACAATTTTAAGATTCATCTCTTTCTTGAAGATTCAAAGGCTTTGGGGGTTTTCTGGCTAGCTGAAAGAGGGGCTGGGGAGTTCTCTCTTCACACAAAACATTAGAGCAAGTATGAATACTGACAAACTCTTTAGTCAGAGGCAGTTGGAGCCTTTGCCTGTTTCAGACAGCACCTGGCACTGTGGCTGGACGGGGCGGGACGTGAAGGAAGGTGTGACTCCATCATTGGGCAAATAGTGTGCTAAGACAGAGGAGTCTCCATCCGGGGCCTGGCCAGGACCCGGCCTGCTTCTGTAGCCTGACTCTACCCTGCTCAAAACACACCCATCTAAGCTGCTGTTATTATTTGGCTCAGACAATCTACATAATCATTGTTTTACAGCTGATGCAAGATACAGTGGCCTTTTTCTTTTTTGCAGAATTCGGGATGGAATCCAGGGGCATTCTACCTCTGAGCTACACCCCCAGCCCTATTTTTTTTTTTTTTGGCGGTATTGGGGATTGAACCCAGGGGTGTACCCCCAGCCCTATTTTTTGTCCTTTACTTTGAAACCGGGTCTTGCGAAGTTGCGGAGGGCCTCACTACGTAGCTGAGGCTGGCCGCGAACCCAGATCCTCCGGTCTCCGCCTCCTGAGTACTGGGATTACAAGCGTGCACCACCACGCCCGGCTTTATTTTTTATTCTGAAACAGGAGTCTCACTAAGTAGCTGAGGCTGGCCGCGAACCTGTGATCCTCCTGTCTCAGCCTCCCAAGTACTGGGATTACAAGTGTGCACCACCACACCCGGCTCAGTTGCGCTTTTTTTTTTTTTTTCAAATTTTTTCAAAATGGACTGAGAAATGAAGAGGGTGTGTGGAAGAGGATTCTGGAATCCTGAACAAGGACTAGTCATTATAGTTATAAAAGATGCGTATTTCTGGAGAAATGAAGAGAGCCACTGAGGTCGACCAGGTAGACAGAGTCATGGTCCTCCCACCTAGACAGGCATGAGTCTCTTCACAGTACTGCTTAAAGGCTTTAACTCTTCTGAAATACAGGGATTCCAGTTTTTAAGGAGATCTCTCATATACACTTTAAAAGAATTTAAAGAGTCCCAAGAAACTTATGAAATTATGCCCCCTAACTCCTACTATTTTACATGTACTAGCACCTTAAGAAGAGCTTCCCAGGCTCAGAAAGACAGAAGTACAGGCTTCCTGGTCTATGGGAAACCCTACTTACAAGGAAGCCATAATTTCAGCTTTGGAATTGGCACAAATAAAACAGGGAAGTTCAAGAAATTACTGTTGAGCCTGTAAATCTTAAAATCACTTTCTACTTGGAAAAGGTCTCTTTCTAAGTAAAGACTATTGCTTAAGTTATCCCAGTTAAAAGTAAAACTTAAAGATACAGACACAAATAAAAAAGCTACCTATCTTTAAAAGAAAAACCTTCTGTACTACGAATGAGGGTGTTACAATGTAACATGGATGGAAGACTACGCAAAAGAAAGGAACACTTTCTTAGTACTCTTTTTTTTTTTGGGTGGTAGTACTGGGGATTGAACCCAGGGGCATTCTTCCTCTGAGTTACACTCCCAGCCCTATTTTTATTTTGAAACAGGGTCTCGCTAGGTTGCTGAGAGTCTTGCTACTTGCTGAGGCTGTCCTTGAACCTGCGATCCTCCTGTCTCAGCCTCTCAAGTACTGGGATTACAAGCATGCACCACCACTCAGCACTTCTTAGTACTCTTAAGGTGAATCCTTTCATCCATCGCTTTGTGAATTTGGGGTCCCTCTGTGGGGCAATATAAAGTTGACAGTTCATCCTCTCAATAAAGCAAGCCGCTTTCTTTGAGCATCTCAGGACTGGGGGCCGCAAGGACACTGGGAACACACAAGTGATCAAACAGACACCTCCTGCCCTCGTGGAACTAGCAGTCTAGGGACAGGGAGGACAGATGACCCTACACATACTTATCCATACAAAAAAAGTAACATTTCTTCCCAAAGGCCAAACAGGAACTTCCTAAGTGTCTTGCACTTGCCGTACAGATAAAATCAGTCACTGCCTGCACGATTACTTCAGAGTAGGTCAATTCAAGCAACAGTACGCAACTCCGGTGAGCTGCACCTTCAGAAACTTAGCACCTTTGTAAACTGCTTTTAAAAAATCTCAGACATTACATGTTATGAAAACCTATAAAGTTACTCTACTTCCATTAGCTGAGTAATGTTTTAAGGTGCCATATTTCTCTGCCAACGCTTAATACCAACAATTAAATTATTCTTTAGTGTAATTGTGTGTGTGTGTATGTGTGTGTGTGTGTGTGTGTGTGTGTGTGTGTGTGTTTTACTGGGGATTGACCCTGGCATTCTACCTCCAAGCTATATCCCCAGCCCTTTTTGTTTGTCTTGAAACAGGGTCTCACTAAGTTGCAGAGGTCTTCAGTTTAGGATGGTAAAATCAATGTATTATGGATACCTGGTATGTTTGATAACATTTAAAAACTACAAAATGAAATCTCTAAATACTATGTTGTCATTTAAGTAGCCTGGAGTGACTGAGTGGAGCGATGTGTGTATCAAGGTATCAGAAAGAAAAATCAATAAATACCATGTGTCATTGAGGAGAAAATGCTAGTAGCTTCCAGGACTGAAAACTGGCCTTTGGGATGGGATCTGTCCTCAATGAAGAAGAGCCTCTGCCTTTCTTGGTCACTGTCCTCCGCCCAGAAGGTGCCCCTGGTGAGCAGCGCTCCTTCTCGGCCTCCTGGGGCTGTCCCTGGCCAGCCTGATGGGCAGCTGTGAAACCCGCGGGCTCCCTGCTGGGGGCGTCCACAGGGCCTCGAGTCAGCCTATGTTGGGGCTGCTTTGGAAACACTTCCTGGTGAGTAACACGGTCAAGGCTCTCCATGGCCAGGCATCCGCCCCCGGCCAGCCAGCCCCTACGCTAGCGGTAGCTCTCATGCCGTCCTCGTCCAGATCAGGCCCCAGGTGGGAACAGGGCCCCTGAAGACCAACGGGGAGTCTCGGCACCCCCAGACAGCTCCTTTGTAGTTCCAAAGGCTCGCTCTGTGCCCAAGGCCAGGTGCGCACGGACGGGAAGGGAGGGCAGGCTAACTCGACAGGGTGGTGTGCGCCAAGGCTTCCAGTGTGCCCCCCAGCACCGGAGGGGCACCCCACTCGTCTCACTCATGGGGGAAGAAACTACTGGGACAAAGACAGCAGCTTATGGGAGGAGGCGTTTGTAAATATATTCAGATTAGTTTTATTCAAACAAGAAAAACCGTTTTCGTGTGCATGTTTTGGTAATTTCATTGCGTACAGAAGATGCCCGCGTATAAAGGCTGACACGTGACCGCCGAAAAGACTCCTAAGATGCGTAGAAGCTATACTGCCCGAGCCGTGCTGCATGATCAAATGGTTTAAAGCGGTGCCTCATAAACCCTCCTACCTGCACAGCAGATGAGGGGCCCGGGATGCACCCGGACACGGGCTGGGGAGGGATCTCAAGCGCAAGGGCGTCGGGGCTCACGCAGATCTAAACTTCACATCTAAGCGCTGCCAAGAGGCAACCAAGAGAAAAACTGGGAGCAGAGCATCACTGCCTCACGATCCGCGCGCTCCAAGTTTCCTTCATCTCTCCCCCTTGTTGAGACGTTCCGCCTCCCGGGCTCGCTCCTCTGCTGCTGCCCCGGGTCAGTCTTGAGAACTCGGCTAAAGGATTTCAGCATCAACGAGAAAGTTTATTCCCTCTTCGCTGACAGCCCAAGGGCCGCAGCCGCTTCTGGCTTCCTGAAGTAGAAGGGGCAAGGCCGGGTGTGGTGGTGTGTACTGATGACACCAGTACTTCCCAAGTACTGGTGTCATCCCAGTACTTGGGAAGCGGAGACCGGAGGATCGGGGTTCGCGGCCAGCCTCAGCTACTTAGTGAGGCCCTCCACAACTTCGTGAGACCCGGTTTCAAAATAAAGGATAAAGAATAGGGCTGGGGGTGTAGCTCAGAGGTAGAATGCCCCTGGGTTCAATCCCCAGTAACACACAAAAAAAATAAAAAAATAAATAAAAAATAAAATAGGGCTGGGGGTGTAGCTCAGAGGTAGAATGCCCCTGGGTTCAACCTCCAGTAACAGCCCCCCCAAGAAAAATAGCACCTGTGATTTTTTTTTTCTCCTGAAGGAATAAATACCTATAAGGTTTTCTTATTTTAATTTTTCGTTGGCCAGAAAAACTTGATATTCATCTCTTTTTCCTTTCATGCATACAATACAAATAGATGAGGTATTCCTTGTTCAAACAAACTTGGATAATCTTTGTTGGTTAAGTCATCACACCCAAATATAGTTGATGGGTAACGGGCACAAACACAGGCAGCAAACTCATCTGCTAAAAAAAACAAGAGAGCCAGGCGTGGGGGCGCACGCCTGTCATCCCAGTACTCATCCCAGTACTCATCCCAGTACTCGGGAGGCTGAGACTAGAGAATCCCGGTTCGCGGCCAGCCTCAGCTACTTAGTGAGGCCCTCCGCAACTTAGTGAGACCCTGTTTCAAAATAAAGAATAACAAAAATAGGGCTGGGGGTGTAGCTCGGAGGCACAATGCCCCTGGGTTCCATCGCCAATACCGCAAAAAAAAAAAAAAGTAATATAAAGAACAAGAGAGGATTGGTTTTCAAATGGGGTTTTAAACAACTAAGTCTGCGCAGGCATCGACTGGGAATCATTTCCTTCTCCAGCTTCTTCCTCAGCTGCAGAGGCCGGGCAGCGGTTCAACTCCACTGGCCTCGTTACCAGACCTGCTGGACCTGAGTGCTCACGGGAAACTGTGCTGTGGCCCTTGGTCACACAGGACGGTCCTAACCCCACTGACCCACTTAAGGCAGATGCTGAGACGGAGGCCCGCCTCCAGCCTCTGCTACGGGGTGAGCCCATTCCACAGCTGGCTCAGCACCGACCTGCCTTCATCAACAACACCTGTCTTCTTCACACACAGCCCCCCTCCGCCTCTCTCTTCAGGTCTCTGTGACCCCACTTTTCACTCTGTTTTACCTCCAGCTGCCAGCAGGTGCTGAAAAGCCACGCAGACGTACGGGAAAGATGTTCCGTGCAACACACGGTGGTCGGTGGGTATGACTGGACTGTTTTTGCTGTGACATAGAGTCATGTTTGAGTGATGAAATAAACTAAAATGCAGAGCAAGCACAAGGAGCATTTCTTAATCCATACCTTTAAAAAATACTCTCAGCTGTGGGAAAAAAATAAAAAACCTCTATACCTTCTTTCAACTTGCTGACTCAAAAGAATAACTGACATCATCGAAATTTTAAAAAGAGTTTTTTTTTAAAGGACTCCTCTGCTTGCTTTCCTAGAAAAGGCAGTTTCCCTTTTTATTTAATGTTTATTGTAAAAAATAAAAACCAAAGGAAGGAATACAAACACTTATAAAGAGTCTTTTATTTTTATTTATTTATTTTTATGTGGTACTGGGGATTGAACCCAGGGGCGTTCTACCTCCGAGCTACACCCCCCAGCCCTATTTTTTATTTTGAAACAGGGTCTAAGTTGCGGAGGGCCTCACAAGTTGGAGGCTGGCTGCGAACCTGCGATCCTCCTGCCTCAGCCTCCCACGTTCAATGTGAGAGTGCTTTATTAGCAGGAAGGCCAAACCAATCAAGAGTAGGATTAGAATCACCTCTGACACCAGGCAGACGACCCATGAAAATCTTCCATGGTTCAGGTAGGTGTCTGGGATGTCACTATGCCCATACTGTAGAAGCCAGTACAAGAAATAAAAAAGAACCCCCGGGCCGGGCGTGGTGACGCACGCTTGTAATCCCAGTACTTGGGAGGCTGACACAGGAGGATGCAGGTTACCGGCAGCCTCAGCTACTTAGTGAGGCCCTCCACAACTTAGGGAGACCCTATTTCAAAATAAAGAATAAAAACTAGGGCTGGGGGTGTAACTCAGAGGTAGAATGCCCCGGGTTTAATCCGCAGTACAACAAAAAACAAAACAAAACCAAAAAACCCCCAGGACCCCCACTCAAAAGGCCCTGTGAGCCTTTCGTGCTAAGGGAGGAACCAGCTTACTGGAGACCACCACCCCGGGAAGGAGAAGCCCCTTCTTCCTACTGCTGGACGTTCTAATCATAGCCACCCTCTGCGATGATATCAGGAGGAAATCTGTCTTCTATAACTAGTACGTGTCCTCTTTTGTACTCAGGAATTACTCTAAGCAAATAAAACACCTCTGCTGCATGACAGACCTTCAAAAAAATTTTTTTGTGTGTGGTACTGGTGATTGAACCCAGGGGTATTCTACCTCTGAACTACACCCCCAGCCCTATTTTTTTAATTTTTATTTTGAAACAGGGTCTCGCTAGGTTGATGAGAGTCCCACTACTTGCTGAGGCTGTCCTTGAACCTGCGATCCTCCTGTCTCAGTCTCCCCAGTACTGGGATCACAGGCGTGCGCCACCATGCCTGGCTCAGACCTTCAGATAGTTGAGGATGATTAGGACATATTCACTTCCCAAATCTTCCTGCAGGCCTGAAGCATCAAAGCCAGAGAGGTGACAACTGATGTCTCTACGCTGGAATCTACCTAACTGGTCTGGAACTTTCTTCTGGCTCAAACATTCACTGCAGCCTTGATGTGTGGGGCATATAAAGACACTAGTCACTGGCCTTGAAGGACATGCAGCTTGGTACATAGAATTAATCTTGGTTAATAAACATATGTACCCAGTATGTAGTAGGATCTATTTATGGTTGACCTTGTTCCAGATAGAAAGAAAAAGATCCATTGTCTTTTCTTGCCAGAAATGAGAAAATGCTTTACAAGTATTTCTTAAAAGCATTAACACTGTAATTAACATCAGTATTGCTGAAAATGCATCCTGACAATTAGGTAATGATGTTAAAAATCAATTTTCCAATTTATGAAAATCAAAAGAGTTAAGAAGCCAAAAATGAATGATCTGTTGTTGTAAATAAAAGATAACTCTGTGTGTGGGGGGCAGGGGGGTGCTGGGGATTGAACCCAGGGACATTCTACCTCCGAGCTACACTCCCCAGCCCTATTTTATTTTTTATTTGGAAACAGGGTCTCACTAAGTTGCTGAGGCTGGCTTCGAACCAGTGATCCTTCTGTCTCAGCCTCCCAAGTACTAGGATTACTGGTGGGTGCCACCACACCCAGTTCTGTTGTAAATAAAAGGATACCTCTGTTTCATAAGAGTCAACAATAAAAATATCTAGTTTCCCAAAAAACCTATTTGTTAGACTGATATATTTAAATGTGTTACAGTAAACATTTGGCACACATAAATAATTACCCTGTTCTTTAAATTTTGAACATACCTAAACTTACTAATTATGTTGCAGAGAAGCAATTCAAAGTAAGGGTTTTCAGTAGTGTGTAGGTATATGTATATACATGTATATACACAATAAGTCTTAAAGCCTACTTCCAAATGTAGTGTAACATTCAGCCATTTAGCTGAACAATTAGCTAAAAGACACGAAATTTCCAAACATCTTTGGAGTGAAAACTCACTTTAAATATTAGCATCCATCCCCTTACAATTCGATGGCAAGAAAATGCTGGGAATTTCTTGTTTGTGCAAAAATCATTTAATAAAATCATAACAATGCTCTTGAAATAGACTTCAAACTTGACAGGTTTTTAAACGACGGTTCTAGCTTTAACACTCTTACAGGTTTCTGGAAATGGGTAATCTACAAAAGAAGTACAGACAGCCCTGGCAGTTTGTATCTGTTATCAAACCCAGTGCCGCAGACAATACAGAGCCCGGTTCGGGTTTCTCTTGGACCATCTCATTTGCGTTAGTGAACTAGATCGTTCTGCTAACCAGGAAAGCTTGAAATGATACAATGCAGGTCAGCATGAGAACGCAAGTTAAAAAAAAAAAAAACTAGAGTAACTCACTGGAGCGGACGACAGCTCGGCAGCCAAGTCTGGAGCTCCCCTGCGTCGGTGCAAATAATGCTCCGTTTCAGGAAATCACATGCAAATCGTTATTTAGGGTAAAACTAAGGCCCCCCTTGGAGGCTTGGGAAAAGGGTTACGAGATAAGAGTACTTACATAAAAGGTTACCAAGACGCCAGACAATGCAACTTATCAGGGAGGGTCTCTATCGTCCACCGGGCGGAAAGAGGCGCTCAGCCAGGCGCGGCGGCTGCACCCGGGCTCCTCCCCGCAGCATCCCGGCCTCGCGGGGCCGGGCCCGGGGCGCCCCGGGTGCACCTGCAATGCGGCTCCCAGGTCCCACGATGCCACCGGGGCCGGCAGCGCGGCCGGGCCGCTCGTCCTCCCCCACCTCCCCGGGACGCGCTGCAGGTGCGCAGAGCTCCTGCCCCCGCTCCGGGTCCCCCGAGCTCCCGCCCACCGCGGGGCCGGCGCTCTCCTCCGCCCGCCCGGGGGCAGCCTCGGGGTGCAGCCCGCGGCTCGGTGGCCGCCGCGCCGCCGGGGGAGCGGGGCAGCTGGGCGCGCCCGGGGCTCCGCCTCACCTCCTCAGGCGGCTCCCCGGCTCGGCGCGGTCCTCCGGGCGGGCGGCGGCGGCGGCGGCCCGCGGCCCATGGGCGGGGCGGCGGGGAGGTCAGTGGGCGCCGCCCGCCCGGCGCACCCCGGTCCCTGCGAGCGCCCGCCGCGGTGCACCCTGGGAGCGGCCGCGCCGAGGCCTGGCCGCGCTGACCCCGCGGCGGGAGGGCGGGCGGGCGAGGCGCCGGCGCGGCGGTGAGTGCGGGGAGGGGCGGCCGGCCGATCGATACTCACTGGGCGGGGAGGGGGCGACGCCCCGCTCCCCGGAGCTCTGGCGGGGCGAGGGAGGGAGGAGGGAGGGAGGGTCGCGGCGGGTGGGACGCAGGCGCACTGCTCAGGTGCGGCCGCACTGCGGTTGCCCTGGGTAACGCGGGCCGGGG
>PVJS01061999.1:0-10850 GCA_004027185.1 Glis glis | reverse complement strand
GTATAGCTTGGAGGTAGAATGCCCCTGGGTTCAATCCCCAGTACCACAAAATAAATAAACAAATAGTTATTAAGAAAAGGGTTATTGCTGGGCATGGCGGCACACACTTATAATCCCAGTACTTGGGAGGCTGAGACAGGAGGATCCAGGTTCGCGGCCAGCCTCAGCTACTTAGTGAGGCCCTCCGCAACTTAGTGTGACCCTGTTTCAAAATAAAGAACAAAAAATAGGACTGGGGGTGTAGCTCGGAGGTAGAATGCCCCTGGGTTCAATCCCCAGTACCGCAAAAAAAAGGATTATTATATGACCACATTATATGCTACCTTTTACTTATTTATCTTCACTTCAATGCCCTTATTTCCCTAAACCAACCCTAAGTGAAATAATAAACCCTGTTGAATATTTTTATGGTATGGCCATCACAATGTCCTACACAAACGAGCAGGAAAAAGTTGTTTACTGCTGGGTATGAAGGTACAGGCCTGTAATCCCACCTACTCAGGAGGCTGAGGCAGGAGGATCACAAGTTGGAGGCCAGCCTGGGCAACTTAGTAAGATGCTGTCTCAAAATAAAATAAAAAGGACTGGAGAGGTAGCTCAGTGGTAGAGCACCCCTGGGTTCGATCTCCAGTACTACATACATACACACACAAAAAAAGAAAGAAATCAAATCAACAACAACAACCCCTTGTTACTGAAATATAAAAATCAAAATACATGGACGTGTCCAGGATGTTAGCATACACACCTATACACTTCCCAATTAATTTGTTTACCATAGTATATATTATCTGAAACTAGACATTAAATCCTATGTTTCATTGTGTAATACTTAATACATAATACTTGCCCCAGGGCCTTGAACATAGTAGGTATTCAATTCATATTTATTGATAGATTTTAATTACAAACATTAGTTAACCTGCAGTTCTCACTTCAAATGACAAACCATCTTTTGGCAATAACCAAAATTACAATGTAATTACATTAAATTGCATTCAAATATATGGATTATCTCACCCTTTTCCCAATGAAATCCAGATATGCTATTTTGCCAATTAAACGACTCCTTTATCAAAGGTCCATTAATCTCCTGGAGGTACCACTGTGCTCATTAACTAAATGTCAGGTAAGCACCGAAGCTACTTTGGATTTCACTTAATAAACCGGAGCAATTTAAAGTAATTAGTCATATCTTGTAAAAAGAAGCCAAAGTGTAGCCTGTTTAACCTGCCGGCGATCTGTGGGTGAAAGCGCTCGTAAATGAGGGGGATCGGGACTAGGGAGCTTGTTCCCTCTGCCAAGGCTTTTAAGTCAAGCAATTATTTACCCTAAAAAAGGACAGAGCTGACTTTAGGAAAACTTTTCAAAGCCATCTCAGATGTTTGTCGAACATTTGGGGGCTGGAGGTGGAGCATTTGCCTGGCACGCTGGTAGGAGGCCCTGGGTTCCATCCCCAGCACCACACACACACACACACACACACACACACATTTGTAGAACATTTAAAAGAGTATGAAATTGTCCAGTTTACTGCCTAGATTTAGCTTATTTGCCTGAAAACTTATTTTAGTAACATCTATGTATGCATAATTATTTATTTAGGTTTTTTTGCGGTGCTGGGGATTGAACCTAGGGCTTCGTGCGTGCCAGGCAAGCGCTCCACCATGAGCTACACCCCCCTTCAGTAACATCTAAATTACAGTCTCTCCCCCAGAGGATCCGGGTTCGCGGCTAGCTACTTAGTGAGGCCTTCTGCAACTTAATGAGACCCTGTTTCAAAATAAAGAATAAAAAATAGGGCTGGGGGTGTGGCTCGGAGGTAGAATGCCCCTGGGGTCAATCCCCAGTACCACAAAAAATAAATCAATAAATCAATAATAAATAAATTACAGTCTCTCTTTTAATCCAGTTTCCCACATTAATGTGATTTACTTTCCAGACTTATCAGTGATGCTTTATGTCATTGCTTTATGTCATACCAAAGAGCAAAGTTATAAAATGCATGACTTTCCCCTAGTAATTTTCAATATATGGATCATCGTTTGGACTTATTTTAACTCTGCACACTTATACATTATTTAGTGTACTAAGTGCTTTCAAGAAGGGAATGAAATTAGGCTACTTTTATTAATGTGTTAGTCAATACAATAGACTAGTTATTGTAATAATCAAAAAAGTTACAGAAAATTCTTCTATACTATGAGATGGATAATCTGTATAATATTAATTACTATAAAATGAGTTTATTTCATGACTGACAAAGTTACCATAACTAAAGAATTAAACAAATTGACCCAATTGTTAGATATTTATAGTCAATGCTTCATATTATCCTAAGGCCAAATGATGTGTTTCTCTCACATAAAAATGATATATGTGAAGTTATTAGCCTCATAGGTTCACAAGCTGCTCCAAGAAGGGAAAGATAATCAATATTTACTGAACACTTACTATATCCAGATACTTTTTATAAGTCTCTTATTTAACCTTTGCAACGCACTTCTAAGGTGAATACAATCCTCATTTAAGAGAGGAGGAAAATGAGATGCTGCTGTGTAAAGACAGGCAGACAGATGGCTGTCGATGGACGAAGGCTTCAATATTCACAGAGCTGTCGGGGTCGTATCAGAGGTGGCCCGCACCAGGCAGGTGTGGAAGGGCCCCTGGAAGAGGGAATCTGAGCTGAGTCCTAAAGGAAGGGTTAACCAGATGAAGAGGTGGGAAAGGGGACACGGAGAAAACAGAGAAGTATGTCCAGGAGCACCGAAGTGAGAAAGTATGGCATAGTCTAACAACAGAAAATACTTGACTACCTTTGGAGAATAAGAAATAGTGGCCAAGGAGCCTGGTGTCGTGGCGCACACCTGCAATCCCAGTACCTGGGAGTCTGAGACAGGAGGATCAAAGGTTTGAGGCCAACCTGGGCAATTTAGCGAGACTTGGTTTCAAGATAAAAAGTAAAAAGGGCTGGGTGGAGCTCAGTGGGAGAGCACCCCTGGGTTTAATTCCCAGTACAAGAAAGATAGAAAGAAAAAAGAAATAGTGGCTGAGAGTAAAGGAGGAGGGAGAAGTCCTAAGTAGACCATGCTACAGCGTTTGAACCCTCTTGAAGGGTTTCGATCGCAGGAGTGAATTGATTGGATTTGTATTTTATTTGCTTATTTATTTTTTGGTGCAGGGGCCCAAGGCCTGGGACTCATGATGCTAACTGAGCTATACTGTCAGCCCCAGATTTTTATTTTAAACAGATCGTGCTGGGGATGATGTGCAGAGTGGACTTCAGGGGAGCAGGGCTCGATGGGGAGAAGAGTACGAAGACCGCGACTATATCTCAGACTAGAAGGTGGTAACAAAGTCCTTGACTGCAGTAGTGGCAGAAGGAATGGAGTGTCCAGAGACACTGAGAAGGTAACATGGAGGAGACTTTGTGACTCATGGACTTGGATGAAGGAGTCACAAAGTCAGAAGCAGTCTAGGATCCCTTTCATATCCCACTGTAGTGAGTGGACAATAGCGTCATTCATCAAAAAGAGTGACTCTTTGGGAGTCCGGAGGGCCAGCCCAGATGTTCATGTTTAGACATGAGATTGAGAAAGATGTGAGATACCTGAATGGAAGAATGGAGCTATTTTATTATTTATTTATTTATTCATTCATTCATTCATTCATTCATTCATTCATTTATTTGCGGTACCGGGGATTGAACCCAGGGGCATTCTATCTCCGAGCTACACCCCCCCAGCCCTATTTTTTTATTCTTTCTTTTGAAACAGGGTCTCACTAAGTTGCGGAGGGCCTCACTAAGTAGCTGAGGCTGGCAGCGAACCTGGATCCTCCAGTCTCAGCCTCCCAAGTACTGGGATTACAAGCGTGCGCCACCACGCCCAGCTTAAAATGGAGCTATTTAGGAGGCTGGAGTTCAAGAGGGAGGTGAGGGCACTTAGACATAGATTTCAAGAGTCTATAGTTCATGTGTGTGTGTGTGTGTGTGTGTGTGTGTGTGTGTGTGTGTATGTACTGGGAATCGAACCCAAGGGCATTCTACCTCTGAGCTACACCCCCCAGCACTTTTTTTTTAAGGTTCGAAACAGAGTCTTGTTAAGTTGCCGAGAGTCTCACTAAGTTGCTGAGGCTGGCCTTGAACCTGCAATACTGCTGTCTCAGCCTCCCAAGTACTGGGATGACAGGAGTGTACTCTCATGGCTGACTGGTGTATTATTTTTAAAGCCATGGAACTGTGTAAGAGTGCATTGGTTGGACGCTCTTTCTCACTGGAGAAGCGGAGGTGAGAAGAGAGGACCACAGGCCACCAAATTTAAGGCGAGGGCAGCAGTAGAAAAGCCTAAGAGAAGCAAACACAGAGAAATGGACAACTCAGAGAATACAGTGCCAAGAGCTTCCACAACGGAGGACATGATCAGCAGTGTCCAGTGCTTCAGACAGGGCCAGTCAGACAAAGACCGAACAGCATGCACCGTGGATTTAGCAACAAAGATGACATTGACGAACTTGGCAAGACCTGGGTCAGCAGAACTGTGGGAATGGACACCAGGCCAAAGTTCTCATCTGATAGAGTTTCCTGAATGAAACAAAGAAATCATCTATAACTCTTACTGGCTAAAGGCTTTGCCCCAGTTTGTCAAGTTTACATTTTTCAATCATTTTTATTTTGTTGGCAATTAAATAAGAAAAGTAAGCCGGGCATGGTAGAGCACGCTTGTAATCCCAGTACTTGGGAGGCTGAGACAGGAGAATCACAGGTTCACGGCCAGCCTCAGCTGCTTAGTGAGGCCCTCCGCAAGTTAGGGAGACTCTGTTTAAAAAAATTAAAGAATAAAAAATAGGGCTGGGGGTGTGGCTCGGAGGTAGAATGCCCCTGGGTTCAATCCCCAGTTCTGTTAGAAAATTAAAAAAAAAGAAAAATATGTATCTGTGCCCTTTCCTTAATTACACATCTTAGAATGTATTAACTCTTATTTTGTACAAGCAACCTCATCTGTAAGATAGGCTAGCTGAAGCCTAGGGTTAAAGCTGGGCTTTCATGAGAAAGCTATCGTTAACTCAAACCAGTTCAAGCAGCTTGCTTAGATGGACTAGAATTAGAAGAAACCTAGGATGGGATTCCAATCCAGACATTTTGCAGACAAAGTAATGTGTCAAAACTAAGCCCTGACATGTTCTGTTGTCTTCTACATGTATATACACCTTAGAAGATTATTTTGAGCCAGGCATGGTGGTACATGCCTGTCATCCCAGTACTTGGAAGGCTGAGACAGGAGAACTGCAGGTTCGAGGCCAGCCTCAGCAACTTAGTGAGACCCTCAACAAGGTAGCAAGACCCTGTTTCAAAATAAAAAGCAAAAAGGGCTAGGGGTTTAGGTTGGAGATAGTACGCCCCCGGGTTCAATTCCAAGTACAAAAAAAAAAAAAAAGAGAGTACTCTAATAGGATTAACTGCTAGAATTAACCACTAATGTATAGTGAATCACACTGTTTTAGGTTTTTACTGAGAGAGCTTTCTTCCAAAGAATGTGATCTGTAAATAAGCATGCCTAAATCAAGGTAATAACAAAACGAAGCACAAAAAGAAAGGGATGGGCCTACAGAAAAAGCAGGACAGTTTCTACCATCAGGGGACTTTATTCCAGGACGAGGAGAACATGGAGAAGGGTCATCCTGCCAGAGCCCCGAGCTGAGTGTCCCCCCAAGTTGAACTCTCTGAGGCCCGCAGGAATAGTCCCAGAGACCAGACAGACTGACAGGTGACAGAAGGGCGGCCCCTGGGCATCTTGGGGCCATCCTGGTGGCAGACAAAGTAGAAGGACAAACATCCTTCTTTTTCAAAAAAGGTAGGGAAGGAAGGAGATTAGCCACAGACCACAGTGCTCCACATTAAGGTCCAGAAAAATTCAAGATTTTCATTCAGTTGAACCAACTGTGATCATTGAGAAAACAAATCATCGATCACAGGGGCCTAACTACATTCAGTAAAATCTCCTGCTCCTCTTTTTTTTTTTAAGTAGGAGCTAAGAATCAGGTGAATATGAATGTTAGAGTTAAGGCAAGTTTGGTTTCAGCAAAACACTACATAAAGTTACATGACATTCTCCAAGTCTCTTGCAAATCTGAGATTCACTGATTTCTTCAAAGATGCCTTTTATTTTCTTTTTCTTTTTCTCCTTCTCCTCCTCCTCCTCCTCCTCCTTCTTCTTTTCTTTATTTGGAAACAGGGTCTTACTAAGTTGTGGAGGGCCTCACTAAGTAGCTGAGGCTGGCTGCGAACCTGCGATCCTCCTGTCTCAGCCTCCCAAGTACTGAGATTACAAGTGTGCGCCACCACGCCTGGCTCTTCTTTTTTTTTTTTTTTTTAATGCTGGGGATTAAACGCAGGGCCTCGTGCACGCTAACCACATGCTCTACCACTGAGCTATACCCCGTCTCGACTTTTGCTTTCTTCTGTGATTTCATTCTTTTTGGTACTGGCAATTGAACCCAGGGGGTACTCTACCTCCAAGCTACATCCTCAGCCCTATTTCTTTATTTTTATTTTTTATTTGGAAACAGGGTCTTGTTAAATTGTTGACAGCTTCACTAAGTTGCAGAGGCTGGCTTCGAACCTTCGATCCTCCTGTCTCAGCCTCCCAAGTACTGGGATTAACAGGTGTGTGCCACCACGCCTGGCATGATTTCATTCTTGACAAACTTTTTTTCCTTCATCTATTGGAAAATCTTGCAAGTTAAATCTAAAAAATTGGTATGTAAGACATTTATAAATATGGATATAGTGATCTATGTAAATATGATGGTTAAGTGAATGCTATTATATATGAAAAATATGTGCAACTATGTGTGATTTTTTTTCCATTGATACTAGGGATTGAACCCAGGGGCATTCTACCTCTGAGCTACACCCCCAGCCCTATTTTATTTTTTAATTTTGAAACAGAGTCTCACTAAGTTGCAGAGGGCCTCATTAAGTGGCTGAGGCTGGCTGCGAACCTACAATCTTCCTGCCTCAGCCTCTCAAATACTGGGATTACAAGTATACACCTCCATGCCTGGCTGACTACATGTGATTTTTAATAAAATTACCTTAATGTCGGGTGTTGTGGCTCTCGCTTGTAATCCTAGTACTTGGGAGGCTGAGACAGGAGGATCACAGGTTTGAGGACAGTCTCAGCAATTTAGTGAGGCTCTCAGCAACCTAGTAAGAACCTGTTTTCAAATAAGAAACAAAATTGGTCTGGGGGTATAGCTCAGAGGTAGAATGCCTCTGGGTTCAATTCCCAGTACCACACACACAAACAAATTACCTTAAAACATACACCCTTAAAGTATGTTAATGTATGTTAATGTATGTTAATGGAAAAGAGGGCAACGTGGACAAGCCTATTGCCTAGGTTCAATCTACTTCTTATTAGCTGTTATCTGAAGCAAATCATTTTCCTATCTATAAAATGAGGATGACACTAATTAACTCATAGGGTTGGTATTAAATAAAACAACATATATATAAATACAAAGCACAAGTGTAGAACAAGTGCTTAGTAAAGGTTGCCATTAATGACATTAGTGGTGGTAAGGATGGTGGTAAAGTTTAGTGGTGATTTTATTTGCTTCCAAGAGAGCCAATCAGTTCCCTTCTGCATGAAGTTTGTCTTCTCTGTCCCTATTAGGTCAGATTCCATCTGCAAGCAACAGACCATGGGACTGAAAGCGGCTTGGCACAGGGGGATTTGTTTTCCCCTCATGACGCGAAGCTCAGTGGTGCAGTGCTTAAACTGGTAGCGTAGAGTTCACTGTGCCAGGGCTCTGGGCGGGCCTCTCCCTCCAGTTTTCCCTCCTGGCCACAGACAGCGACAGGAGCTGTTCTAAACTCTGTACCCTGCACTTGCTAAGCAGGAAGGAAACAGGAATAGGCGCTCATCCATGGCCTCTCACCCGTTATCAGGAGGAAAATCGCTCTCAGACATCCCTGTCCCCTCCCCTCCTTTCCTCTCCCCCCACAGACTTGCCCTAGGTCACGCTCAGAGTCTGGACATTAAGTCGCGGCCACTTTCAGCCCTAACAGAGGGAAAGGGGACCAGCCAAGCAGGAAAAAGGTGAACCAGCCTTTGCCTCCTAAGTCTCCCTTTGCTGTTCCTTTTCTTTATCAACTACTAGATAAGTTCTTTTCAAAGGCTCAGGTCAGATGCCTAGGCCACGCCCTCCCTCAATCTCCACACAAATGTTCATTGTCAGAGGTAAAGAAATACATAAATACCCCCCCTTTCCCCAAATGTGGCGGAATGGGCCATTGCCAACCCATTTAGGAATTTCCTAATATCCCTAAAGAAACTGGGAGGCCCTGAGCCAGATGGGCTCTCATGATTGTTTTGGCCCCATGACTCACTCTTTTGTCCCTTGTGTTTTAGAGTTTCTTTCTCAGAAATCCCCCTGATCTCATCTCCCTGTTTTCTTCCTCTTCCATTAGCTGGATCAAATGTCTTTCAAAATATCACCTTCCTCTCCTGGTCGCACCGCAACAGCAGGAGAACGTGGTGGAAACAGGAGGACCAGAGGGATTGAGTGTGAGTGAGTGAGTGTGTGTGTGTGTGTGTGTGTGTGTGTGTATAGGGAATGTGGATGAAGAAACAGGGTTGCCTTTTAACTCTCCACCCTCCCTACACCTACCACTCTACCCTACTCATTCCCTGCCCCCCATCTTGCCAAAAGGGAAAACAAGTAGGGGTTAAAATGATTTCCAACTCCTGGAAAAGTAAAGCAGAAATCGGCAGAGCTAGAAGCCCTGTCTCATGAGTACACAGCAGAGCAGGAGCAAAATCCTTTTCTGCTACCTGCCTTTCAAAGGAAGCTCCGGTTCCCTTTCCTTGACTGTGGGACTCGCCTAACCAGCTGTTCTGGACCGGTCTTGTTTTGGAAAGATAACAGAGAATCCCCAAACAGGGCAGGCCTCTCCCATAGCCCACGGGGGACAGGAAAATGGAGTCCTGCTGGGGAGTTGGTCAATGATTATGTACCATTGAAAAAACAGGATCAAAATCCTTCCAGGCCCGCCAAAACACTACAGAATAAAATATGAGTGGGATCTACAAAGGGTCCCCTAAGCTTCCGATAAGGATGCTGAGGTTGAGCAGCCACAGAGGAGAAGTCCACCTGGTGGGAGACAGGAAGCTCTGAGGCAGCATCACGTGACCAACCTCCCAGACAATGTGGAGACTTTAGGAAGGTTGGGGGCTGGTAATTCAGACTTTGGGAAGGATGGGACTGTGTGAGGAGGTCCCCGGTCTTCGAGGCCCTTCATGAGAACTGAGAGGACTGATAATACTGGCTTGGCTGGGGCTGCTACCCTGAAGAGCAAGTGCCTTCCTATCTCGGGCTTGTCCTCCATCACTGCGGGTTCATGCTTGGTTCCGGGTGTCCTGTTCACTGAGACCACATTCTGCCTCTGTTGCCGGTTGGCTGCTTCCATGACCTTGGCTAACGCTCCTCTTGCCCTGGAGAACTAAGTGAGGGAGAGAATCCATGCAACTGCATAGAACCTGCCGGGTATGAACGGTGAATGCTGGCTTCTGTTATTAAGTTCCTCCCATCTTGATCTAGATAATTCGACAACTGTCCACAAGTGCCCGAGGCTGTAAAGAAGTCTTCTGGGGGAGCTCCAGATAACATTTTCAGGAAAGGTCAGCATATGGCTTGTGGATTGCATAATAAGTAGGTGGTCCTCAGAGCTCCCTTGGAGAAATATTGTTCAAGCATTCTATTAGGAGATAATCCTATTAAATTTAGAGAATTTGGCAGAATGGAGATCTGTAAAGGAATGCCATGTTCTGTGAGATGTTAAGTGTCTCTAAAAACACTGGATAAATCTAATAACAGTAACTTCTTGCATTTGTGAGCAGCTTGTAGACAACAAGTGCTTACACGTGTGTTGTTTTAATTACTGTGTGCAAAATTATCAGAAGAGTCTCCTTGCTGGAGATCGCTGCCGGCGTACTGGAACTGGGGCTTCCGGCTCGTGTTGTTTCTCGTGGGATTGAGAGTAACTTTGTCACTGGGACTTTTCGGTGGCTAAGCCGCCTTGCGCTGTCACCTCCTTTGCCCCTAATGGAACGGGATAGAACCCCCAGCTCATAAATCTCCTCTGAAATACAAGCCTTCACACATATTTACAATGCATTTCCCAAGTGTGGTTTGCAAACCGCCTGTATCAGAAACATTCTGGCTTGTTTATTTGACAACATAGACATGCAGAGGTCCAAATTCTACCTCAGCATGATAAATCCAAATTTCCCAGGTCTGAGGACTGGAAATACATGTTTTAATAAGCACCCTGGACGATCCTTGTGCATGCTAACAATTAAGGACCATCATGCTAATGGTTCAGGAGGGCAACTGAAAAGTACAGTCTGCCCCGCAGGCTGCTGGGCCAGTAGCAAATATACAAAATGCAGGCATACGCCAAGGGCTGATGTATAGACCGGTCCTCAGCCAGCAAACCACACCAAACCTACCACTCGGAACCCACGGTTGGGAGAGACAAAATTTAAGGGGGAGCCAGAAAGCTCAATAATTGAGATATAAACTATCTTAATGCTACGCACACAAATACACCACACACACACACACACAATCACTGAGCTACACCCCCAGGTCCTATGCAATATTTTTTAAAAATTCAAAATGAGCCGGGCGTGGTGGTGCACGCTTGTAATCCCAGTACTTGGGAGGCGGAGACCGGAGGATCCAGGTTCGCGGCCAGCCTGAGTTACTTAGTGAGGCCCTCCGCAACTTAGTGAGACCCTGTTTTTTTTTTTTTTTGCGGTACTGGGTATTGAACCCAGGGG
>PVJS01061998.1:0-10852 GCA_004027185.1 Glis glis | reverse complement strand
TTTTTATTCTTTATTTTGAAACAGGGTCTCACTAAGTTGCAGAGGGCCTCACTAAGTAGCTGAGGCTGGCTGTGAACCTGCAATCCTCCTGTCTCAGCCTCCCAAGTACTGGGATTACAAGCGTGCGCCACCACACCTGGCTCAAAAATGGATTTAACTTTCATCCCAACCCAGAATTTCAGATTCAGTAGATCTGGGGGTGGGGCCCAAGAATGTGTATGTCTACCAAAGTCCCAGCTGATGCTGTAGGGTCCAAGTGTAATACCTGGGAAGGGAAAACGGGGCACCTTCCTACCTGAGTCCTCCCGGGCTCTCCGTAGAGTCTCACACTAGAGATGTTATAGATTTGCTTGTCTACAGCAGGTAGCTTTTTGCCTAAGCTTTTTTATTTTTCCTGAATCTCTAATTTTAATACACCAATCCTTAAATCTATAGAACTCAGGAATATAATACACAAATCATTACTTCGTGAAAAATGAAACATATGTTCATCTTCACATAATACCTAGCCAATGGACAGCACCTTTTTTCCCCCCACAAACTAACCAACATGCTGGGTCTCCTCCTGAATCCAGCGAGTAAACCTGATGACATTAACGGGTGAGACCATAAAGGATTCTAAGATTCTTACATAAAGACACAACATACATACCCACCACATCCATACAGATGAGACGTGAACAACATGAGATTTATCCTCTACTTATGATTACAAAGCTCACCAGAACAATGAATTTATATTCCTGCTTGAAATTTTCAGCACATTTCTAGATTTTTCTTGGGCTCAGACAAGTACACAATGTGTAGAAAGAAGTTGTAAACCAAACAACAACAACAACAACAAAAGAGTAAAGCAGCCTGGCGTGGTGGCACATGCCTGTAATCCTAGTACTTGGGAGGCTGAGATAGAAGGATCGCAGGTTTAAGGTCAACCTTAGCAAGTAGTGAGATTCTCATCAACCTGAGACCCTATTTCAAAATAAAAATAAAATAGGGCTGGGGGTTTAGCTTAGAGGTAGAATGCCCCTGGGTTCAATCCCCAGTGCCACAAAAAACTTAAAGCTTTTTTAAGAAAAGATATAAACTAGTATTTCATAAATCAAAAAATGCATGTATGTGGTTTTAAAAATCAGATACTTTGGAATAATATAAAATGGATAATAATAGCCTCACTTCTCAGAAGTAATTCATTGTTTAGTTTTTGTGAATCATCAAGAAACTTTCAAGTATATGCTACACACACACACACACACATACACACACACATACATACACACACACACACACACACTACATTTTCTACACTACAAGGATCAGACTACATGTTCTTCTTTTACACTTAACAATATATCTCAATATGTCTTCTATTTCATTGTGGTAATAACACTTACCATCAGATCTACCTTCTTAATGGATTTTTAAACGTACAACACATTATGTTGATTATAGGTACATTGGTGTACAGCAGATTCCTCTTGCCTAACTAAAACTTTATGCCTGTTGATTAGTAACTCCCCACTTACCCCTTCCTCCTGCCCCTGGGAAACACCAATCCATTCTTTGGTCCTATAAATTTCACCTCATATAAATGGAATCGTGTAGTATTTGTCCTTCTGCGACTGGCTTATTTCACTTAGTATTATGCCCTCAAGTTCCATCTATGTTGTCACATATTACAGGGTTTCTTTCTTTTTATAAGGCTAAATAACATCCATTGTTTATTGGACAGTAATACTCTGGTGTATATGCTACTTTTTCTTTATCCATTCATCTGTTGATAGACATTTAGGTTGTTTCCATATGTTGGCTGTTATAAATACTGCTGCAATGAACACGGGACTGCTAATAGCTCTTTGGGATCCTGATTTCAATTCTTTGGAACATATAAGCAGAGTGCAATTGCTGGATCATATGATAATTCATTCTATTTTTATTTTTTTAAGGAACCTCCATACTGTTTTCCATAATGGCTGTACCATTTTGCATTCCCACAAAAAGCATACAAGGGTTCCAATTTCTCCACATCCTCACCAACACTTGTCTTTTATTGTTGTCCTTGTTGACAATAACCATCCTGAAAAGTGTAAGGTGATATCTCATTGTGGTTTTGATATGCATTTCCCTGATGACTAGTGACATTGAGCATTTTTTCATATACCTTTTGGCCATCTGTATGTCTTTGGAGAAATGTTTATTCGAGTCATTAGCCCATTTTTACTTGGGTTATTCGTTTCTGACCATTGAATTGTAGTATTAACAATAGTTCTTAGAGATGTTTCTCCACAAATAAATCTACCCTGTTCTTTTTAATGGCTATATAATATATCTTAGCATGGATATGTCATCGTTTCCTGCTGCCATTCATTTAGGATTTTTATGTCAATATTTTGCTCTTTAGACGATATCTTAAGCACATCATAAATGTAGATGACAACTTAACTGTGACCCTCAGTCCCTGCTCATGCTTATTATGCTCATCACTTTCTGCCTTGTATTATAGGTACCACTGGACAAATACCTCCCCCAGGAGAGGTGGAACTCTGATGGAGGAATCTTGTCTAATGCCCCCTTTTCCCTGTGTTCGTACACACAGGCACATGCATAGCAAATGACTAATGTGCATTGGTTTTGCCCAATGCATGAATCTAAACTTGTATTCTAAGCATCCAGCCAATGCAAGGGCACGTGACTCATCACCAATCCAGGCAGAGACTCCTGCTGCTGCAGAGACCAGACTCCTGCACCTACAGAAAAGGATCTGAGCAAGCGCCACAATTCCTTTGATAAAGCAGAGAGGTCAGTGCCCTGCCTCGGTTTCCCCATTAACGGAGCCACAGAACAAAAAGCTGTGGTCAGCATTTCTTTCTTAAGATATACTGTTTTCTTATCCTGAATCAAAGGCCCAGAGAACGAGAAGCAACCTGACATTTTCCTGACTCAGAAAGTCTGCAGTCATCTGAATACCATATTTGGCTAAAGTCTGACACAACTGAGTATTCTACCTTGAAAGGATAGGGAAAGTATTGTCTGTACAGGGTGGGGCTCTTTTAAAAATGTCTGTCATAAATATGTGCAATTATTATGTGTCAATTAAAAAGAAACAAAACAAAACATCTGTGAAGGTCCTCGCCCAGCCAGAGCAGACACAGGTCTCTGATTCATACCTAAGTCAGCCATGAGCCCGCACCGTGGCTGCTACCTGGGTCTAGACACCTAACCCTTTCATTCTGAGGCCTCCTGGGAGAGCCCTCACACCCTTCCCAGCCGGCAGTGCTGCAGGCACCACTCAAAATCCAGGTGGAAAACAATAGCCATCCCACCCTTCCAGGGAACTAAACCAATTCTGCCTTGAGCATTCCACAAGCTCCCTGAGCTTTCTGGAAGCATCCAAGGCATCTCAGAATGAAGGGAAATAGCAACAAGGAAGAGACAATCACTGTCCAGACACATAACCAGGGAGCCTGGGGAAATGAAGCATCATGAGAAGATGGAGGAAATCATCTGTCTCCCCCAGGACAAAAGAGGAAGCCAGTTTGCTGTGGCCAGAAGGAACTGAAAACTGTGGGACTGTGTGTAAAAACCCAACCCGCAGATCCACACAATGAAAAGGCTCATCCTAGGAGCCATTAGGCCCCACTGTACTGATTCTTTAAACCCTAGGATCCAAGTGTGGTTACTGAAATAGAGCCAAAGCTCGGTGTGCTGGTGCATGCCTGTAATCCTAGAAGTTGGGAGGCTGAGACAGGAGGATTGTAGGTTTGAAAACAGCTTCAGCAACTTGGTGAGACCCTGTTTCAAAATAAAAATGAAATAGGGCTTGGAGTATAGCCCAGAGGCAGAATGTCCTTGGGTTAAATCCCCAGTGCCACAATGAAATAAAAAAATAAAAAATAAAGAAAAGAAGAAAGGAAAAGAAATAGAGCAAAACTCAACTGGGATCTTTTCTGTCTGACATCTTATCAGGGATCTTAGCATCTAGCCTCTGGGTGGCACAGAAGTCATGAGGTAACACCGTGAAGGCGGATGTACTCCATGGTGCTATAGTGTGGGTCTTGAGTGTCCTAAAGGCCCCATGTGTTGAAGGCTTGGTCTCCTGAGTGACACTAATGGGAGGTGCTAGGGTCTTTGGGACATGACGCCTAGTGGCAGGTCATTGAGTCATTGGGGGTGTGATCTTGAGGGGAGATTGCAGGACCTGGCCCTTTCCTCATTCCCTCTTTTGCTTCCTAGCCATGAGGTGAGCAGTTTTGACCCACCACATGCTCCCACCATGATGTACTACCCTGCCACAGCTCCAAAGCCATAGGGTCAGCATATCAGAGATCGGAAGCTCTAAAACAGTGAGCCCAAGTAAACCTTTCCTTCTTATAAGTTGCTTTTCTCAGGTATTTTGTTATAGTGATGGGAAGTTGACCAACATTAAGCAAAAGTAAACAGTGTATGAATGTGTTCTCAGAAGCAGAAATCACTATGCAGGGCGAGGTGTTATCTAATCTTAATGTTGAGCTAAACCAATCATTCTCAAGAAGCTAGAAATAACACACTGATCTGGGACACCTGATTCTCATCTTGGTGCTGGATGTCGATGGGGTCAATCCCTAAGAAATAAGGCACTTTGACTGTACAGTCCAGCCACATCAGGGAGGTGGCATTCTTTCCCTCTAACACCCATAACTTCAGTTTAATCACAAGAAAGGCATCAAACGGATCCTAATTGAGGGACATTCTACAAAATACCTGATTAGTACTTCTCAAAACTCTCAAGGTACTCAAAAACTAGGAAGTCTGACAGACTGTCAGACCCAGGAGGGGCCAAGGGAACATAACAACTAAATGTAATGTGGAACCCTGGATGGGACCAGAGATAGGACATGAGGGGAAAACAGGAAATCTGAATAAAGTGTGAAGTCGACTTAATAACACAGTGTCAATATTGGTTCATTAGTGATGACAAATGAACTATACTAATGTTAAGACGTTAACAAAGGAGAGACTGGCTATAGAGTAAATAGGAACTTTCTGTACTATTTCCACAATTTGTGCATCCAATACTATTCTAAAATAAAATGTGTCTTTAAAAAATGCTGCCTGGAGCCGGGCGTGGTGGCGCACGCTTGTAATCCCAGTACTTTGGGAGGCAGAGACCGGAGGATCCAGGTTCGCAGCCAGCCTCAGCTTTCTCTCTCTCTCTCTCTCTCTCTCTCTCTCTCTCTCTCTCTACCTAGTGAGGCCCTCCACAACTTCGTGAGACCCGGTTTCAAAATAAAGTATTAAAAAAAATAGGGCCGGGGGCGTAGCGTGGAGGTAGAACAACCCTGGGTTCAATCCCCAGTACCGCAAAAAAAAAAAAAAAAATGCTGCCTGGGGAGGTAACTGCCAGATCAAGGCTGGTGCCTTTCTACCCAGGCAGCAAAATGGTGACGAGCGGCTGTCAAAAGCCTAAGAAGGCGGGGCCACTTGCTTTCCTCCTCCTGGTCCCTTGGGTGCAAGAGCAGTGTAGATGGGTAAGTAGAGAGTTTGCTCTGTGAGACAAGCGTTCCTTCCCCCCAGGCGTGGGGCTGCACACAACCACTGTGGAAAGATCACCCTGGCAGCCAGGCATGGGTGCACACACCTGTAATCCCAGTATGTGGGAGGCTGAGACAAGAGGATCACAGGTTCGAAGCCAGCCTCAGCAACTTAGCGAGACCCTGTTTCAAAATAAAAGATAAAATATGCAACTATCCCAACGTCCAAAAACAAAGAATATGAAACCCAACAGATTTCTGGTCCCAAGCATTTTGGATAAGGAAGCTACTTTTATTGATTGAGAGTGATGCATTTCTAGGATACCCTGAACTTCTCATATTGTAGCCTATTTTCAACAAAGGGTACTGAATGCAGGGATTGGTTTCCCAGGCAATAGAGGAAGATGAGAACTCAATGAAGATTGATGAAGTAACCCTGAGATCAGCAACAACCAGAAAGCTCCTACCAGCCTAAGCTCCAGGGAGACTGCAGTGTGATCTGAGTCCAGGAACCAGGAGGAAAACCCAGAGAGGAGATACGACCAGGAAAGCCGACATCCTGGCTTCCCCTTCCTCCAGCCTATCGCTCGTCCTCTAATACCTGCCCCTGGCCAAACCCGCCAGAAGCCAGGTGGTGTAGGAAATGGACAAACACATACGTTGGGGTCCATACCTGTCCCAACCCACCCGTGCTGTGATAGGGAGCAGGCAGGAGGCCAGGACAGGCACAGAGCCTCAGAGAAATTGCTAGTTCATCGTTGGTATACACAAGACTGTGAGAGGCTGTGTCTGTCTCTGTCACCTGTGTCTCCAGCTCCTAGTATACCACCTAAGTTATGGCTCACATCCAAATATATGTTAAAAACTGAATGAAAAATTTCACCCCTATTTTTAGATGAAGAAAGTGAGGTTTAGGGAAGCTAAGAACATTGCCCAAACTCACAAATAGTCTTGCATGGTACACAGGCCTCAAATCAGAGCCCAGCTCCCTCTGCATAACATGGTTTTGTGTGGGGACTGCCTGCCAGTGGGGGAGCAGATGAAGCTGTGGAGGGGATCCTCTTCATCAACAGGCAGAGCCCAGAGGGGACACTGAGTCAGGGAAGCCATACACACAGGTGTAAGCAAGCAGGCACCTCAGCCCTGCACACCCTGAGCTAAGTCTGGAGGCCACTTAGAAACACAAAAGCGGGGAGCTGGTGTGGTGGCACATGCCTGTAATCCCAGTACTTGGGAGGCTGAGACAAGAGGATCGCAGGTTCAAGACCAGTCTCAACAACTTAGCAAGACTCTCAGCAACCTAGTGAGACCCTGTTCCAAAACAAAAAATAAAAAAAAGGTTGAGAGTATACAGGGTATATCTTGGAGGTAGAATGCCCCTGGGTTCAATCCCCAGTACCCGTCCCCCCTAAAAAAAAGGAAAAGAAAAGAAACACAAAAGGGGGAGTGGATCTCCTGGGACGTGTGTGGAGGTGATTGTGCAGAAAGGGAAGGGCTCACTCTCTCCCCATCCCAGGAAACAAGTTTTCTCCCTTTTCAGCTCTATATCCCTCCCAAAGATGGTGAAATTGGATATAAGGCCGGGCGTGGTGGCGCACGCTTGAAATCCCAGTACTTTGGGAGGCGGAGACCGGAGGATCCGGGTTCGCGGCCAGCCTCAGCTCTCTCTCTCTCTCTCCCTCTCCCTACCTAGTGAGGCCCTCCGCAACTTCATGAGACCCTATTTCAAAATAAAGTATAAAAAAATAGGGCCGGGGGTGTAGCGCGGAGGTAGAACGCCCCTGGGTTCAATCCCCAGTACCGCAAAAAAAAAAAAAAAAGAAATTGGATATAAGGATGGCTCAGTATTATAAACAGAACCATATCATCATCATTTTCCATATAATTTACTTTTTAAAAAATGTGGCCCAAACCACAGCGGGCTGGAATCCAGGCAAGCCTTCTGCCCACAGCCTGAGATTAGTATTCCTGCTGCATCGTGCAGCAGCACAGCTGAAAGTTATCAGCAGGCATACAGCCAGCTTTCAGTCTCAACGACTGCAGCGGCACTTGCAGACATCAGAGGAAGATTTAGGGACCCTTGTGCTCACCGCTCCCCCGGCACCAGGCCTCTGCAAGGCATCTGACGGCGTGAGACTAGGGCCATCTATGAGAAGGAAAGGAGCAGCCACTGGCTTTGAAAATGTTATTTAGAAAAACAGCAATAACCTTCATGAGCCGATGCAAAACGTTCCATTCGAGACCAGGGCATTTTTCTCTTTGGCTTTGGGGTCCAAGCCTGAGGGGTGCTGTCTGCCCTTCCCCAGGTCCCCTCACACGGGTACCCCCGTTGTGAGGTCTGATGGAGAAGGGGGCTCATAAGACAGTTGTGGATGGAATGAAGATGCTCTTGGGTGATAGTGAGTGGCTCTGGTGATTGAAGGTCATCTCCAGGGGTCCCTTCTCTCCCCTTGACAGTGGGGGTTAGGGTTTTCCTTTCCATCTGGGGTCAGCCTCTTGGACAATCGATCCTGCAGCTGCCCAGGCCCCACATTCAAAAGAGCCTTGTGCTTAGTTTAATGCTCAGCCTCTGCTATGTTGAAATCTTCATGACTTGTACACAGGGTCCCATATTTTCATTTTGCATTGAGCCGTCAATTTTGCAGCCAGTCCTCGTTCCAAATCTCTCAGAAGAGGAAGACCACAAGATGTGGGCCAGGCCAGAAAGTTCTTACTAAAAAGTGGCTCTCTCAAGCTGCTGTTGGTTGTTTCTCTTCATTGAAAGGCCACTGGGAATTCAACAAAACCATCTGTGAGTGATGGTGTAGCTACAGAAACCAGCTTTTCTCAAGGAGAGATTAAGACACGTGGACCCACATGTCTTAGGCTGGGCATGATGATGCACGCTTGTAATCCCAGTACTTGGGAGTCTGAGACAGGAAGATGGCAGGTTCGAAGCCAGCCTCGGCAACCTAGCAAGACCTTGTTTCCAAATAAGAAATAAAAAAAATATTTGAGCTGGGTGTGTAGCTTGGAGGTAGAAAGCCTCTGGGTTCAATTCCCAGTACCACAAAAAAAAAAAAAAGAAAGGAAAGGCCACTGGGCCAGTCAATGTATAGCTCAGCTTGGTGGCACCTGTCACCCTTGATATGTCTCAGTGACATGGGCTCCCTCTGGGGTGGAAACCCTGGCAGGACCATTGTCCAAGACCTGCCTGTTGGTTTCATGAGTAGCCCAGGACTGTGAGGTCAGACCTCAGCACCCCACATATCTTGGGTCAAACCCAGCTGTTCAAGAGCGGGGTTTGGTTCTGCATGGGTACTGGCTGCCTCCAGAGCAGAAGCATAAACAGGCCATCATCACCCTGGGCAGGAGAACATGGGCAGGGGTCCAGCCTCCCTGAAGCTGACCACAGAGGCAAGAGAGCCGAGCAGGAAGGGGAAGAGCAGCTCACCTGGCTAACCGCTCTCCTCAGGACCTCACCTTTGGCACCTTGCACCTGTTGTTGATCACAAATCAAGTGAACTGTGCCACCTGGTGGCATTCAACAAAATCATCTGTGCATGATGGCGTAGCTACAGAAACCAGCCTTTCTAAAAGAAAGATTAAGACATGTGGACCCACAAAAAGAATACCTGAGAGACTATTCTGGAAAATGTTGACGAATGATCCCCACAGCTGGAACGGTATGGATAACGGTGAAGGAGACCCTGGAACCTTCTCTCCTGCCTATCCAGGTGACTGACAGACAGTGCATCTGGGATCATGTTCTGATTTTGCTAAGGGTCTGAACACATGAAGGATAAGAAATGTCCGTCTGGATACTTCTGTATCCCCAGCATCACCCCTAACTCGGAGGGCTGAGCTGGCTGCACTTTGGATTCCTCTGGGGAGTTTTAATGAGCCAGATAATGGACCCAGGCTCCCTGGGGATTTGCTGTTCGGCCAAAGTAGAGAACCACTGGCCCAGCACATAGTAGGGACTCAGTAGTCATTGGATGCTAACTGCATAAATAAATGGTGCTTGTGTTATTCTAGCCAATGCCACTCCATCATCAGTCAAGGTTCATTTCAAGGGGACTGCCATGACCCTGGCAGTTAGGAAGTAAACATTATGGAGTCTGCTTTCTTCACTACAAATAGCCCACTTTATTTATTTATTTATTTATTTATTTATTTATTTATTTATTTATTGGTACTGGGGATTGAACCCAGAGGCATTCTACCTCCAAGCTACACCCCCAGCCCGATTTTATATCTTATTTGGAAACAGGGTCTCATTAGGTTGCTGAGAATCTCAGGACAGTTGCCAAGGCTGGCTTTGAGCCTGCAATCCTCCTGTCTCAGCCTCCTAAGTACTGGGATTACAAGCATGCACCACCACGCCCAGCTTAGCCCACTTTATTAACTGTTGCATGGGAGGCTCTGTGCTCACCACGACACCAGGCTTTTCCTCTTCTTCCTCCCCACAACTCTTCAGTGGGATTCCCAGTTGCTAAGATGCAGTTATTCCCCTCCTGGACTTGGCAGATAATTTTTAAAAGCTCTAAATGATATAGCACTCCCCTGGAAAATGTCTACCTTGGTTCTGGAGAGAGAAGAATAAAAATGGAACGTCTTCAGCATCTGGAAAAGTGATAAATTACCAATATATTTCCCTGACTTCTGCGGGAACATCCATTTTTCCTGGAAAGGAGGCTCTGGAAAGACACAGCAAACTTTTCCAGCTACCAAGGCATTACTTGGTGACCCAGGAAAGCAGGTTCATGCAGGAAATTCTGGCATTTACCCGGAGGAAGACTTCTGCTCACTATCACAAGGCAGCTGGAAAACCTCTTCATGGTCAAGTTAGGAAGGTGGAGGGGCTGGACACAAGTGAGGAGGGAGGGAGCTCAATGGACCCCTCCCTCCAGTTATTTAGGATGCACTGGCTCTTCACGAAGGCCCACATCCACATTGCAGCGGACTTCCAGGATTTCCCTTCAAGCTCACTGTCCTGAGATTCTCATTAAGAAGACCCGAGAGCTGGGTTTGGTGGTGCACAGCTGTAGTCCCAGTACTTGGGAAGCTGAGACAGGAGGATTGCACATTCAAGGCCAGCCTCAGCAACTTAGCAAAACCCGGAGCAACTTAGCGAGACCCTGTTTCAAAGCAAAAAATAAAAAGAGCTGGGGGATGTAGCTTGGAGGTAGAATGCCCCTGGGTTCAATCCCGAGTACCCCCCCAAAAAAAGAAAGAAGACATGAGCTGGAAACCATGTGTCATTTTTTTTAATTCCATTGGTGATTCTGATGCCCAGGTTCAGCGTGGACTCCCTACTGCCTCTGTGTGTGTGTGTGTGTGTGTGTGTGTGTGTGTGTGTGTGT
>PVJS01061997.1:0-10850 GCA_004027185.1 Glis glis | reverse complement strand
CCCCTACTAACTGAAGGATGGCCTTCACTCACTTTAGGCCTAATCAAATCTGAGAGCCAGCTCAGGAAGCCAGAAAACCAACTAAGAAAATACATTCTTGCAATTCTGTTATTCTAGAACCACTCCTGGTACCAAAATCTGTATTGGACAGGGTTCTCTAGATTAACAGAATACACAGAATGAGTATATTTAAAAAAAAGGATTTATCAGATGGGTTTACAGTTTGAAGCAATGTAGTCCCAGGTTCTGACTGCACGTGGAGGGTCAGAGGAACCAGTAGTTGGTCGAACGGTCTAAGAGCTGGAGTCTTAGGATTGGAGCAACCACTAATTCAGTCCCAGTCCAAGACGTGAAGATCAGAAAGCTTCTTCGGAGAAACGATGGTGGAGTTTCAGTTCCAAGAGCAGGAGGCCGAGAAGATCGAGCTCTTCGGAGAAAGGCGGAGCCGGCGGCTGACAATCTCAGGCGAGAGCAGATGCGCTTTCCTCTGAACGAGTCGCGCACACTCTACGCGGCTTCTCCCTTTTTATCTAAGTCCGCACCTATCAGAATTCTGCTGCCTACGTTCAGGGCAGGGCTTTCTCTTTAATCTGCTGTTACACACCCAAAATCACATAATCTTGGGTGTGTCATGATCAGGTCAAGTTGACAACTTAGATTAACTATCACAACCTAGAAGTTGAAAAATAAGAAGAAATGGATGTTGTACTACCCAGGGCCTCCAGAAGGGATGAATCCCTACTTATCCTGTACTGTAGTCCATTGACTTTCATTCTGTACTCCTTTCCTCTAACACTATAAGATAATAAGTTTCTAATGTTTTAAGCCACCAAGTTTTTGATAATTTATCATAGCAGCAATAGGATCAAATATACTTGTAAACAAAATCAAATTAAAACATTGACCATGTCTTTTCTATTACTGGCAAAGATAAAATAAGTAATAGCTAGCTGAGTATAGTGGTACATACCTGTAATCCCAGTACTTGGGAGGCTGAGACAAGACAATCACAGGTTCAAGGGCAGAATGGGCAACTTATGAGACCCTGTTTCAAAATAAAAATAAAAAGGGCTGGTGATATAGCTCAGAGGTACCTCGATTCAATCCCTAGTACCATAATAAATAAAAACACAAATACATAAATAAATTTAATAGTCTATTGCTTGCATTGACAAGGTATATGTTACAATTGGGTATATGAAGACTGCTTGGTTTAAATACTCTGTAATATAGTATTGTGGTATATGTCACAGGATTTATGAATACACGTCCCTTTTTATTGGTTTATTAATTCTAACAAGTTTTTTCACTTAAAACTAAACAAAAGTAGACTTCATCACTTTCATTAATATTCTTAGTCTCCTAGAAATAAAACAAGGCATTGGTTTGATAACTGAGACAATAATTAAACAATCAAAGACTATAATTTTATTGAAACATCTTGTATGCTTGAAGACTATCTTGTAACATGGAATGACAAACTCCAGTGCCACCCCCACCCCCAAAAACTTTACTACTTTTTCACTACCAGTATGTGAAATTTCTCTCTGCCTACTCAGGAGTCAAGTCAGACTAGAAGTAGTAAGAAATTAACACTCTGTGGTATCCACCCTTGAGCAATGACTGACAGGAGTTGGAATATAAATACCCCATCTCTGATTGCCTGAGTGGTACAACAAAGGAGTGGGTTTTGTACTGCTTCTTAGTTTCCTCAAAGTTTGAATCACACAGGATGGCAGTTGGCTTTAGAATACGTCCCTTGTTTGTTGACTTTCCTTTCCTGTCTCACATTTACATTCCCAAATGGTATTAATTTCTCCTCTTAAACAAAAACAAACAAAACCCTTTTCAGTTTTGAATCCTTACAAAGCACTACATGAAAAATTATTTTCATTTGCATTAAAAATCTGAACATATGAGAAAGAAAAATACCCAAGTGTTGTAGAGGAAATAAAGATTCCTTTCTACCTTCTTAATTCCTTTGTGAGCTCTTTGATCAAATCTAGGAACCCAATAAATATAAGAGCTAACTAACAAGGGGAAAGTAGAGAGTTTTTTTTAATATACAAATAAATGTAGATCTTCACAAGAGAGTGAAGTTTGAAGAGATGACCAAAGCATGATGCTTATATTCTTTTTAGACGGAGAGTGATAAATTTGTGAAGGAATGTCAACACAAATGGACATGTGAACTAGAGTAGTAAATTCTAGGGATGTTACTAAGATATATATGGGGAGTGGGTGGAAGCTAGTGGAAGATAAGGATTACTTCAGAGTTTCTTTATTCAAATTGCAGCTCCATCACTAGTCTCTAGTGATGGCTATTCTCTAGTCTTGGTATGTGAAGACCATCCCTCTCAAAGACATATTATGGCTTGTTCATGGAGGAAAAGACAGGCCACATGTCCCTTTTATGAAGTGACAGTTCCTCAAGTGATTAGAGCTAGATATAATATTTTCAGATGTCACATCTTTAATTCCTTCACTATAGGTTAGATATAATATAATAGGTTAGATATAACTTCATAGGTTAGATATAATATGATTGGTGGGCTTAACTTGTATCAAAGTTCATGAAATATATTATTCCCTGCCAGAGGGATATTTAATGACTTATCTCCTGGGTTCCAAATTTGACTGATCATCAGAAGCTCATATGACTGGCCTTACCGGTTAGTCTTTTGTTGAACATCGGCATCTAGTGAAAATTCTCAGGAGTACCTGTTCTGACTCCTGAGTCTCAACTTAATTATTTGTCTGGGGGACCCTTTTTTCTTTCTGATATATTTGTAACAACTTTTCTTTGTTCAAGTCAGATTTTAAAAATTCTATCCCATCCCCAGATTCTTTTAGCTAATGGATAATGAATAGGATCTCAGGCCAGCAGAACCTTTTCTTCTACTCTTTAAAATTGGTGAGATAGATGTCACAACAACAAAATATTCATCTTTTTTCCCTTTACACAATTCATATAAGCACTTCATAGGTAGGCATTGTTTATTTATAGCACTTATGTGGGTAAGACTTTAATTTGGATTTCCATTGTTTCAGGAATTCAGGGAAATATTTAAAATGTTAATATTTAAAATATTTAAAATGTTAAAAACGCCTCCTCATTGTGCCCTTTCTTCCCTGATCTAGATGAAAATACCAAATCTCAGTGGAAAAGGAGGAGCTAAAACACTAACAGGGGTCATAATCTCCAGAAACAACTGACACCCTTAGCCTACAGAACTTTTCATTCATATGGATAGATGTCAGGCGTCTTTAATATTGTAGAAACAAAGGAAGCCTATGTAAGTTTCATAGTCTTGTCAATCATGCTTGTAGCTTGTTTCATGGTTTCCTAAAATGGTAACTAGCTTGTGGAAGAAAAATGTGAGGAATAGAGTTATGAAAACAATGGTTTATTTGCTTATTTACTGACCTTTGTGAGTCTTCATTTTTCTTTGAGCTAAAAAACCTCCTTCCTATGAAACAGATAAAACATTAAATGTGACAAAGTTACCATTAATTAAATAGTTTAACAAATGTACTGAGTATCCACTATGTGCCAATTATTGTTTCACACACTGTAGATGTAAGAGTACATGATAAATAAAAAATCTTTGCCCTAGCATCGAGGCACATCTGGAGTTTGCATTCTAACATAAAATAAACAAACATGAATCATAAAATTCCATTATTTGTTATATGCAACACAACTAAGTCTATGATTTATTCTTTGAAGTACATTTTTATTCACCAGAAATAATTACTTTTCAGTGTTACAATTATTACATGTACCTTGACCATTTCTATGGGTATAAGTTAGAGGAACATTTTTTCTTATATAATTATTTGAGTGATTGTACCTAAAGTAGGAGGCATACTATAACATTCATTTTTTCTCATCTTCATTATAATTAACTGGCTAATTTGTATTGTATATATTTAATGTATATACAGAATGAGCTATGTCTAATCTATCTGTTGTTCTTTGTTCTAACAGACTACCTGTTGTGTTTTTTTCCTTTCATCAAGTCAAATGAAAAATAATTTCAGTTGCCCTACCTAGATGTGATTTCAGTTGTTTCAATGATAAAACAGTGGAACTATATTTTGTTTCATGTTATATCTCTGTTGGAAAAGATATTTTTCAAATACCTTTAGTACTAGATCACCTGACAAATATAGAAAATGAAACCAAATACTGGCAGAGGCTTTCCAGGTAGTTAGAGGTTCACATGGGATCAGAATTCCATGGCTTAGCAGAGAGCAACTCTTAAAAGAAAAAGGAGACTTACTGGGAAGTGAGAAGAATTTCTAAAACATTAAGCATAAAGCAGTTAAGCTACAATACTAGATAATTATCAACATATAAAATATTCAACAATTATTTACTGAATGCCAGTCAAATGTCATGCCTTGTGCCAGGTCTTGTGATGGAGTGGAGGATAAAGAAGACCACATTTGGTTTCCTTGTTGCTAAATTTACAGTTTACAAGGGAATTCTGAAATTAAGTAAAGAAAAACACACATATAAATATTTTTACAAGTTATTTTAAGTGCTGTGGAGGAAAAAATAGAATGACATAGAATAATCAGCATAACAGTATAATATATTGGGGACAATAAAAAACCACATACAGCGATATTGACATTAAAGCTGAGATCTATAGGACAGGGAAAAAGAAAGCTCTAAGCAATGAGAAGAGTTGATCTCATTCCAGAAAAGAATAGAAGGACAATATACTTTGACCACAGTGAGCAAGGAAAGAGTGACATGAGAGGAAGCGGAGTATTTTTCAGTCCTGTAGGCTGTTATGATTAGATATAAGATGTCCCCTGAAGAGCTCATGTATTAATGTTCAGAGATGATATAATTAAGTCATGAGGGTTATAATCTCATCCGTGGACAAATCCACTGTCTTTACTGGGTGGAACTTGGCAGTTGGGGTGTGGCTGGAGGATGTGGGTCCCTCTGGGTATGGCCTTGGGGATTATATATGGTTCCTCCCCCTTCCTCTTATGCTTGCTTCTGGCCTCTGTGATGTGAGAGCAGACCCCTTGCTCTCTCTCCCTCTCTCTGCTTCTTGTTGCCGTGCCCTGAGCTCCTTAGACCCAGCCTGACATGGACTGTACCTCTGAAATCTCCAGAAATTGTGAGCAAATAAATTTTCCTTCCTCTAAGTTGTGTGGTCAAGTTTTCTGGAGTCACAGAAGTGAGAATGATGACTGAAACAAAGATCAGCCTCATAATTTTTAATTTTATCCTAGGAAAAATAAAAAATTAAAGAGTTAAGCAAACATAAGAGAGAACAAGTCAAAGTTTACAAAGTTCATATTGGCTTTCTCTGACAATAATCAGGGGTCAGGAACACAGGGTGAATGGGGAAAGGTACAGTTGAAACATGATGCTGATGATTGGTAGCAGTGGTAACAGAGAATAATAGGAGAAATATGTATCTCTATTTATACACAAGATTGGATGAATCAACAAGGCTGGGTAATGTGGAGGGTAGAAAATGAGGTGACAAAGAATAATCTGTTTCCCAATTAAACCACAGAAAATGAGGGCATAGCTGAAGAATTGAAATGACAATAGAATGCAATGGCACACAAAGGAATAGCAAAAATTTCAACCTGCTTGGATGATAACTTAGATAAGCATATTAAACTATATTAGATTTTTTAGTATTTTCTATCAAGTGGATTTTCTAATCAAATATAAATTTGTATCAGATATATGACTATATACATATTACATATGTATGTATATATACATATATGTCATATATATATTCACATGTATGTATAACAAATATATTTTAGGTGCCTTAAAGAATATCACTTCCTACTACCTGAAGAAATAAAGATACTTAGTTCTTTCAAACAACAGTGAACAAAATTTCCTGTAAAAGTGCAGATTATAAATATTTTTAGCTGTGGGTAGAGGGTCCCTGTTGTACATATTTGACTCTTTCATTATAGTGTAAAAGCACCCATGGTTGATATTTAGGCAAATAGTAATAGTCAGAATTGTTCTGACTGTTCGGTCAAACCGTGAATACTTTAAATAAGCATATGATAGACTGGAAGGAAGAAACATTAATATGGGGCTTTAAAGTGTTCCTCCTTATTAAAAATAGAAAAACAGAGTTAGTATAATAGCATAAGAGGATTTTATCAAATACAAGGTTTTGAAATATTTCTACCTCACTGTCATTTAAAAGCAACTTTATGACATGAGATATGACAATTGTGATACTGAAGTTTTTCATATTTTTTCCATGGAATTACTTATTGGTATGTGTTGTGGTATGTGGTTGTCAAAATAACAAACAAATGAAAAAGTGTGAAAAATTGAAATGACAAGATTGTGGAAGTGGTTTTAACATGGTGATGTGCTGAAACCCAGAGACTGAGACCTATTGTGAGTTTTGATATAGTAAAATTAAGTCAATATCAGACAGTGACCAATGTGTCTGACTACCCAATGTGCCTAGCGTGCAGCACTAAATTTCTTCAGCACAAACAAGAAAGTGTCACTGTGACTGTCAGAGGCACAAAGAGGAAAACAGAAAATCAGTTACAGACTTGCTGATTCCAAGAACAGTTGTTTCAGTCGCCAGTCTCACTGCTGTAATCCAAAACATCTGCCCACACACAACTTCCAGGAAGCAAGATTTGTTTGCTCACCATTCTGGAGATTTCAGGGATTCAGTCCACATCAGGCTGGCTCCATCTGTGGAGCTCAGGGCATGGCAGTGGGAAGCAAAAAAAGCGAGAGAGCAAGGGTCATGTTCTCACATCATGGAGGCTGGAAGCACATGCACGCACAAGAAAGAGAGAAAGAGGGAGAAGAGGAGAAACCCCATGTATAATCCCCAAGGTCATACTCCAGGGACCCTTCCTCAGCAACCAAACTCTACCTCCAACTTGGCTGCCTTGTTTCTATAAGGTCTAGGGGGTCATTCTAAATCAAAACCATAATAATAGTCCAGGATATAAACTCTCAAATAAAAAGATTATCGGTGTTTGGTATTTTTATCTATTACAACTACATAATACAAATGAATTTTTTGAAAACTTTCCATGCTGTATTGAATAGCTTGATATATACATATGTGTATATACCAAGCTATTATATATATCATATATATGTATATATATATACACATATTACTTTTGCTTATACTTCCTCCAAAGATGACCTCATACTATTCCCTAGAACCTGGCAATATGCTACCTAAGATGTAACACGGGGTTTTGATGATGTGATTAAATTAAGGACTTAGCATTGAGAGATTGGGTGATTATCCTGTATTATTATCCAGGTGGGCCCAATATAATCACTAGGACCTATTAATAGGAAGGGAGAAGAATTAGTCAGAAGTAGGAGATAAGACCCAGGAGGTTGGAGCTCTGTAAGGACAGGCTCATAGCCAAGAAATAAAAGTGGCCTCTGAAAGCTGACAAAGACCAGGAAATAAACCCTTCCCTTACATCTCCAGAAGAATGCAGCACCATTGTACCTTTATTTTAGACTTCTGACCTTTGAAAGTGTAAGAAAATTAATGTGTGGTCTAAGGTAAATTTGTGCTACTTTGCTATAGTAGTAGCAGGGAACTAATGCAATAATAAAATTAAGCCACGTCCTACATTACCTTAGGAGTCATTTTCTTAGGAAAAGTGTAAACTGTTTGGATACTATTCCTTTCATGATTTTCCGGGAAATTACTTACAGAATTCATTTGTCATATAGTGTCTGCTATCGCTGAACTTTCAATTTGAATTAAGTACTCACTTTTGGTGGATAGTCTTATCATGCTATTTGTATCCCTATTTTACTTTTTTCCAATTCATTTATAAAATTCAGTGATATAATGCATCGACAATGATGTGACATTATTTGAAACAAATAAATTAGATAAAAATGATTCATATTTGTGATTATGAAAGCATGAGATGATAATATAGAAATACTAGCAAAAGAGTTGCTATTTTTGACAGGCTGAGAATTTAATTTTCAACAAAACTACATTCCCAAGATTCACTTTTGTTTTCTAATAAAGTCCCAATTTCAGTGGATATTGAAATGTAAACAGGAAATAGGTTTTAGCCTTAGGTCAGATCTACATGGCACAGTACACTTATTTATACCACACATTTCACAAATGTTATCTTTAAACTAAATAATCATCTGTCTGATTTCTTCTGAGGAGTACTCACAGGTTTCCTATGTGCAACACTTTTATTTTTCCTTTTAGGGATACTAAATATGAGTGAGGAGACATGTGCGAAAAATGATGGACGCTGGAAACAATCTCGAGCCAGGAAATAGCATGAGGAAATTGAAACATTTGAAAACTAGGTTATATTGGATGAAGAAGAAAAAAAGGAGATACATAGTATTTTAGTTAGCTATCTCCAGTCTTTGTACATTTTCTTTCCCATCAAATACTTTAGTTGTTTTTTTTTTTTTGTAGAAAATAAAACAAGCAAGCAACAATAGTAGCAACAACAGAAAAAAAAATAAAAACCATTTATGTACTGAAACATCATAAGATAATTTCAGGTTGATTAAATTAATAGGATTTAAGATTACTTATTGCAATTACGAATAACTATCACAGAGGAGATAGTCATACCAAGAAGGGGTTGTGAATAGGGACAGAATCATATCATGTCTGAAGGCAAGATCATGAAACTCAACCCCAGAAAAATATACAAAATATAGTTCAGGAATAGGAGAAAAAAAGGCCTATATAATAGGACAGGAAGCATTAGCTAAATGTAGGCTGAGCAAGTTGATAAAGAAGGTGATCTACACTGATAGCTAGTCTTAGGAAATTTTTTGGTTTATTCACACATTTTAAAAATATTGATTGAGTGTTAAATATGTGCCATAGACTATTTGAAATGTTGTGAAAACATCATTGAGCAAAATAAACATTACCCATCCTCATGTGATTTGATGTTTTAGAAGTAGAAAGAGTCCCGACACATGTAAACAAGTAAACATGGGTTTTGAAGAAAGTGAAGCAGGAAAAAGAAATATAAAAATGTATGGTTCCTAAAAGGAGTTACTATTTTAGAAAGAGTTGCTAGAAGCCGGGTGTGGTGGCGCACGTTTGTAATCCCAGTACTTTGGAAGCTGAGACAGGAGGAGGATCACAGGCTTGCCACCAGTCTCAGCTACTTAGTGAGGCCCTCCGCAACTTAGTGAGACCCTGTTTCAAAATAAAGAATAAAAATAGGGCTGGGAGTGTAACTTGGGGGTAGAATCTCCCTGTGTTCAATCCCCAGTTCTACACACACACAAAAAGAGTTGTCAGAAAAGACTTTTCTAGTAAAGTTCTATTAAACGAAGTATGACAGAAGTTTAATGTGCAGGGCAAAGAAAACTGGGGAAAAATTCAAAGCAGATATAAATATATATGCAAAGACCCTGAAGGGGGAACATGCTAGGTGTGTTAAAAGAACGGCTGGGAATTGAGGGTAGCAAGAGGAGAGAAAGGAGGTGTTCACTGGGAGAAGCTGAGGTCAGAGGAGAAGCTTACAGAAAGATGGCAGAGCCCAGCAGAAAACAGAATGCATGTGTCATTCTGAGTGAGATAGGGCATGATTGGCCTCCCATGAGCAGTAGAGTCCCATTAAACTTGTAAAAGAATAACTCTAGATGTTGCCCGGGGAATAGATGGCAGAGGGTCAGAGTAGAAGCAGAAAGATTAGACAGTATTGTAACAGTTTGGGTGAGACATAATGGTGTTGGCATTTGTTTACTAGTGTTGCTATAGTAGAATAGCACAAACTGGATGGCATAAGCAAGAGGAATTTATTTTTTTTTTGAGGTCTTAAGGGTAGAAGTCCAGTATCAAGGTATCTGCATGTTGGTTTCCTGCATGTTGGCCTTTCTCCTTGGCTTGCAGATGTTCCCTTATTGCTGTGTTCCCACCTCCTACTTCCTCTGCTCCCACACCCCTGTTGTCTATGTTTCCTATTCTCTTCTGGTAAGAACACCAATCAGATTGGATTAGGGCCCACCCAAAAGACCTCATTTTAATTTAATCACTTCTTTAAAGGCCCTACCACCAACAGAGTCATATTCTGAAGTACAGAGGTTTAGGGCTTCAACATATAAGGTTAGGGGAGATGTCATCTATCCCTTAACAGTCATAGCCTTGGAGGGTTGTAGGGAAAATGAAAAGACATCAGACTCAGAATAAATATAAAAAGAGAGAATATAGGATTTGCCGATGAAGTAGGTATTCAGTGTCAAAGATACATCAGCTGATTTTATCTAACCACTGGAAAAAGAAGTTGCTAGAAACTGGAATGTGGAGAAACAAGAAAAAGTTCAGTTTATGGTGTGGATTGGATAGCAAAAATTTAATTATTCAGATGTAAAATTTGAAATCTTAGATAACCAAATAAAGATGCTAAAGAGACAACCAAATATCAAAGAAGCCTAGAAGAGCCCCCACTAAGGACTGTGCATGGCATGAGCTCAGCATGATGGGCGAGCTGACTTGGAATGAAGTTCAGGTGTGAGCAGAGGAGGTCAGTTCTGCAGCCTGGGCCACGGAATTCACAGTGCACCTGGACTGCTTTCTCTCCCTGGAGCCTAACAGAACCATCTATATCTTTATAGCTTTCTCTTCCTGTTTTCCTGAGATGATGCTAAATCGTCCAAATACATCTAGAAATAATTCAATAATTACATCAGTTAAATCTTATTTATGACCTCGCTGGGCCCCTTGTGCGCCGGGTACCGGACCGCCCGCGCGCGCCCCACCCCGGAAGCCCCCGGCCACCTCGCCGGGCCCCTTGTGCGCCGGGTACCGGACCGCCCGCGCGCGCCCCAC
>PVJS01061996.1:0-10850 GCA_004027185.1 Glis glis | reverse complement strand
GACTGAATTAGTGGTTGCTCCAATCCTAAGACTCCAGCTCTTAGACCGTTCGACCAGCTACTGGTTCCTCTGACCCTCCACGTGCAGTCAGAACCTGGGACTACATTGCTGCAAACTGTAAGCCATCTGATAAATCCTTTTTTTTTAAAATATACTCATTCTGTGTATTCTGTTAATCTAGAGAACCCTGTCCAATACATATATAAATACACATCATTGAGCCAAGTGTTGTGGCTCACAACTATAATCCCAACTACTCAGAAGGCTGAGGCAAGAGAATTACAAATTTGAGGTCAGCCTCAGCAACTTTGCAAGACTGTCCCCAAAATAAAAAGAGCTGAGGATGTAGCTAAGTGGTAAAGTGCTCCTGGATTCAATCTCCAGCACCAGAAAAACAAACAAAACCCAATGTCATTGGATTTGTGCCCTGCCAGATAATTCAAGATGATCTCCTCACAAGACCTTTACTACATCTGCAAAGATCTATTTTCCAAATAAAACCTTCTCAGGACTTGGACATGAATTTATCTTTTTGGGGACCACCATTCAACCACTACATCTTTAATTATACAGAATGGGTTTTATTGTGGCATATTCATATATGCACATAACATACTTTGATCATTTCTACTCCCCATTGCACCTTTTTACCCTCTTGTCCCCCTGATCCCCTTTTCTCCTTTCTACTTCTTCTATTTTCATGTCATCATTTTTTTTCTTCTTCTAGATCCCACATATGAGAGAAAATATGCAATACTTGTTTTACTGGGCCTCTTTTACTTCACTTAACACAATGATCTCCAGTTCCATCCATTTTCCTGTAAATAACGTGATTTCATTCTTCTTTATGGCTGAATAATACTCCATTGCAACCACTATATCTTGCTTAAGGATACAAATTTTTCCTTTTTCTTCCGTCATTACCTTAGATTTCAAGACTTGTGTTCCTGTTTTAAGCACGTCTTTGGTAAATTCAATCTATTCTTTTGTTTAAGTTTCTTTTTGGGGGAGGCCCTCTTCTGTGGGGCAAAGGAATATGACACCAATGGGGAGAGAAGTCATTTAGACAAAAAAAGCATATACAACCATGCCATACTTAATGACAAGGGGAAACATTCAGAGAAATGCTTGTTAGGCAATTTTGTCCTTGCGTGAACATCATAGAGTGTAGTTATATAAACATAGAGGGTATACATCAATTACTCAATGTGGTATCTTGATACAATCAAGACATATGGTAAACATGAGATATATGAGGGTGCTGTGGGCTTAAGAGCACACTGTTTTACAGTATACTTTTCTTTTTATAAGTAGCAGTTCACTCTAAAATAATGACAAAAAGTACAGTAAATACAGAAGTTGTTAGTATAGTTTCTTATTTTTATCAAGAATGTGCTATATATTTATACAATTGGAGCACAAAGGGATTGATAACACCAGAATCACCACAAACTTGAATAATGTATAGAGATATAACTTCAGGAAGGCTACATCACTAGGCAATAGGAATTGTTCAGTTCCATTACAATCTATGGGACCACAATTAGATATGTGGCCCACTGTTGACCAAAATGCCAGTATGTGGAGCATATGTGCAATTCAGAGTTTAAGATTTCCACTTTTCATCCTGAAGGTCGATATTTAACCATGTGTAGCATTCTAGCACCTATTCTGTTTCCTACAATTCCTCTAATATGGGATAATTGTTCTCAGATCTCATTTGTACTTTCCCCTCCAAATCCTGGGATAACCAGTCATAGATAATATAATCTCAACTCAAATTGTTAGGTACTTCCAAAATTTCCCTTATCGGGAATGGTATTGCTGTCAATATTTACACAACTTTTTTTTTCCGGAACTGGGGATTGAACCCAGGGGCATTCTACCTCCAAGCTATAGCCCCAGCCCTATTTTTTATTCTTTATTTTGAAACAGGGTCTTGCTAAATTGTGAAGGTCCTCACTAAGTAGCTGAGGCTGGCCACAAACTTGTGATCCTCCTGTCTCAGTCTCCCAAGTGCTGGGATTACAAGCATGTGCCACCATGCCTGGCTACACAACTCTTTTGAAATAATATTAATAGGTTATTATTTATTGAGTTGCTGTGAGCCTGATTCAGTGTTTTTAATGTGTTACTTTCATTATTCAGACCAATCCTATGAGAAAGGTGATTTTCTCCATTTTACACATGAGAAAAGGAGACCTAATAATATAACTAGTGTCACCAAAAGACAAAATCTCAACAAATTTATTTTAAATATCTAATTAGTTTTTATTAGTGATTCTAGAATTGGGGGAAGCATTTCATTTTATAATATAGAATAGGTGTTCCAATGACTTGAGCTGAGGAGGTGGTCTTTCTAGCAGAAAATGCTGAAGAAAGCAGAAATAAGGAAGAAGCAGCAGATTGGTCATTTCAAAGTTACTTTCCTGATAGGGTAGAGAGGGGCCTTCCTTACTATACCAGCTAAAACTAGCCAATTTGGGGATTGGCTATTTTCTCTCTCTCTTGTATTTCTCAGAAGACCAGATGAGCAACTTAGTTTCAGTTTGGTGATGTGGAACTTTAGTACAAGTGATTCCATTTTCGTCTGTTCTGGGGGGGCCTAGTACAAAGCTCAGTTCAAAACAATGGTCTCCCATAAATTTTGTTAAAACAGTGTTGAAACAGAGAATTAAACTCAGGTTTATCTGACCCCACAAACATAGTCTTTTTACTATGCCAACTTCTCAAGTTTCCTTTGTAGAGAATGAAGTAAAATAGTAGTTGGGGAGTTCTGCTTTCTCTGTTAGCTCTAACCTTATATTAGAAACTGCAATTGGGGGCCAGGTGTGGCGGCGCACGCTTGTAAACCCAGTACTTGGGAGGCGGAGACGGGAGGATCCGGGTTTGCGGCCAGCCTCAGCTACTTAGGCTGTCCGCAACTTCGTGAGACCCGGTTTCAAAATAAAATATAAAAAATAGGGCCGGGGGTGTAGCTTGGAGGTAGAACCCCCCCTGGGTTCAATCCCCGGTACTGCAAAAAAAAAAAAAAAAGAAACTGCAAGTGGGTTTTTCTCTTCCCTGATCATCTTCTGGCTCTGAACAGAATCTTAAAAGGTCCATTATTTGCCCTTTCTTTTTTTTTGGTACCGGGGATTGAACGCAGGGGCGTTCTACCTCCTCACTACGCCCCCGGCCCTATTTTTTTATACTTTATTTTGAAACTGGGTCTCACGAAGTTGTGGAAGGCCTCACTAAGTACAGAGGGAGAGAGAGAGACAGGGAGAGAGAGAGAGAGAGCTGAGGCTGGCCGCGAACCTGGATTCTCCGGTCTCTGCCTCCCAAAGTACTGGGATTACAAGCGTGCGCCACCACGCCTGGCTATTATTTGCCCTTTCTTAGCATTTTTTGCAAGTCTCACCTCATTTGGGGGCTTCAGGTTTCTTGACATTATCCTTTAGGGCCCATGTTACTTTCTTATAATTATCCTTGGTATGTTCTTTCTCCCAAGGTTTCTGTCACTTTCAATTAGCCAAGCAATTCTTCCTTGTTGGTCAGAATCAAGTTCCGCAGTTGCTCTGATGGGATGTTAAATCATGAGAAAGGCAAGTAAAAAACTTCAGATGTTTTGATTTTAGCCAATGAAACTTTTAAAAGATGTCTAGTTATTTGAATTTTCTTCTTTGATTATTGTATTGCTACAGGTATTGACAAATAGCATATGAAATAAGGCACCGTGGCATCAATGATGAGTCCTTTCATGCAGAACTTCATGTGGCAGTACATGTTTGGAACCAGTTTTAAACCTCTTGTATAAAATATTAAAACAGATCCTTGCTTCCCATTGTTCATATGTACATCTGACTAGTCTAATATATTCCCATTTCTCATCCCTCACACAAGTTCACCACATGGAGAAATACTTTTTATTTCTAATAAGCTTTTTTTTTGGCATATCACATTTTCAGTATAATCTCAAATCAGACAAGTGGGAGGTGGGATTGGGAACATGACCTGACGTAAAATGTCAGAAAGTTTACACATTAAGATAATAAAGCAGAGGGCCATGAAGTTAGTAGGGAAAAATACACTTTAATTTTTGGTAGATTTGTGTGTGTGGTGCTGGGGATCCCAGGGATTCATGCATGCTAGGCAAGTGCTCTCAATCGAGTTACATCCCAGACTCATCTTTGTCAAATTCTAAGTTTAATAGAATAAGATATACACCAGTGATATTATATATAAGATAATATACCAGTGATATTAGAAGTACAAGTGACTTTTTCACCTATAAAAATTACAAATATTTCCTATTACATTACTACAGTTATAAATATCTCAAGATATAGTTGGTGTTCATTACTCCAAAATAAGATATTTTAGACCTTCTGCTAGTTTTTATTAAATGCATTAATAAAAAGCACACGTATAGTACACATTTAATTACTGTATTCTAGTAGCATTGGTTTTATTTATTTAACATTTGATTACTCTGTTCCATTAGAATTGGTTTTATTTATAATCCTATGTATTACCTTATGCACTTAAAAACATTATTCTAAAGAGGGCTCCATAGGCTGCCAAAGAGATCCATAGCATAAAAAAGGCTAAGAATGTCTATCATAGACTCTGGCATTGTGTTTAAGAGCATGTAATCTGATACCATCTTGCTTGGTTTCAAATTCTGCACTGCCATATATGCTATGATCTTGGCTAAGTTATGTATATTCTTTTGTGACTCAGATTCTTCATGTGCAAAGTGTAAACAATACCTGCTTAGGAGTCTTCCAATGAAGATGATGTAATATCTGTAAAGAGTTTAACACAATACCAGGCACATAGTATGTTATTTATTTCGACATCCACCTAGTAGAGAAGAGTTTCATTAAGATCCTCTTTATATTTGTCCTACATAAATTTTTTTAAAAGCTGTCTCGCCATTGGCTAAAATCTACAATTATACTACTAAATATTGACTAGTTTCAAACAAGTATTTATGAAATATAGATATATATAATGTACAGAAGAATAATACAATGAAGACCCACATACCCTATATCTAGTTTAAAAGGGAAAATGTTACTTTAAAAATTTAACATATAATTTATTATCCAAACCATAGCAATTTTGAGAAAGTGAGGGCTATTAGTCATAATACCATGAAAATAGGCAAACTAGGACTGTTCAGGCAAACCAGGACTGTCCAGTGCAACCAAGATGTATGATAACCATACTCTAAGTTCTTTGCATGCCCCTTATTCCATGTTCTTCCCTCTGTAGTTAGAGAAAATCACTATCTTGAATTTTGTGGTTATCATTTTCTTGCCTTACTGTATAGATTTACATCTTATGTTTGTATCCTTAAGATGTTGTTTACTTTTATTGGTTCTTAAATTTGTATAAGTAAGTGGAATTCTACTATAATATTCTTTTGTAAATTTGTATTTTGCTCTCAAGTTTGTTAATGAGATTGACCCAAGTCCACAGACTTATAATTTATTTTTTCTACTTGCTGTATTCTATTTTATGAGCATATACAATGTTAACTACTCTATTGTTGATGGACAGTGGGGTTGTTTCCAATTTTTATTATTATAAATAATACTGTTATAAATTTTACTGCTCTTATCTCCTGGTATACATTTTTTTCTGGGTCATAGAAGACAAGTATTTTCAAGCTTTTTAGATAGTTCCAAATTGTTTTCTAAATTGATAATCAATTTATCATCCCACCAGCAATGAATAAGTATTCTGGAGATACTGCTAGACTTTTAAATTCTTGCTTATCTGGTAGGTGTAAAACAGTATTTCCTTGTGGTTGGGTATCTCTTCATTTTTTGTTTGTTTGTTTATGAATGGCCTGTTTGGGGTTGGGATGGAGAGCATTATCTGTCTTCTTTTTATTGAACTGTTATTGTTCTTTACACAATCTGAGTATTAATCCTTTTGCTAGTAATATGTTTGACATTTCCCATATTTTTATGGAAAATGTTAAAACATATGTAAAGGTATACAGAACAGAATAATCCCCCACTTGCCTATTATGCAGGTTCAACAATTATCAAGTCATAATAAATTTTGCTCCAGTTATACTATTGCCCACTTTCCCCAGCTCTTATTATTCTGAAGCATATCCTAGACATTATAGGTTTACCCAAATGTCTATTCACTGAGAAAAGCTATAAACTCGAAATAGACCTACCTAGATTCTAATCATCTCACTCACTCACTAGATTAAGATGATCTTAGATTATTAGTGTCCAAAACTCCTGCCATAAGCCATAAATGCTTGCTGTAGTAAATATCATCATGAAGACCTCAAAGTATAATTTAAATATAATTCAATAAAAACCATAAATAAGAGAAAATAACAAAATTTTATAAATAAAATATTTAAGCAATACAAAAGGCATAATAGATGATATGATAAATGACAACAAATAAATAAGAGAAGTTTCAGATAATAACCCCTAGTTATTGGACATAGTTTAAAAAACAACCATGACTAGTGTGTTTGAGAAGATAAAAGATCAGATTGAGATACTGTGTATATAACTAGAAAAATAAAACAGAACCAAAGAGAAATGCTTGAACAGACAACTAAAAAGAGTAACTGAAATAAATGCTTCAACAGTTTTTTTTAAAACAGAGTATTGCAAGCAGTGAATCATAAAGGAAGAATAATGATCTAGAATGAGACAATATAAGGAAAACATAGAGGACAAAATGAAATGTTAAACATACATGTAAAGTGGAGTATCAGAAGATGAGAGAGAGTGAATGTGCATGCCGAAGCAAGGTAAGATCTAAGAATTTTCCAAAACAGACAAAAGACATTAGATCCAGATTCAAGAAGCATTACAAACCTCAAATAAACAATAAATGGACAAAACAACACGTGGGCATATCAAACTTAAGACAAACATCTTAAAAGCAGCCAGAGGAAAATAAGAAATTACCTTTAAAGGGGCAAAATAAACTGACATTATTTCTCAAAAGAAACAACAGAAGCCACAAGCAACGGAATTGTATCTGCAAAATGACAAAGTAGATGCTAATTTGGTAAAAATGCTCTTTGAAAATGAACGTAAAATAGTGTCAGAACAGAAAATCAGAAAACTTGTAACAAACAAACATTCATAAAAGCAAATACTAACGCATGTCTTTCAGGGAAAAAAGTATAATCTCAGATGGAAGCTTAGGTTCAAGTAGTTATGACATACAATAGAATAAGTAAACATTTGGGTAAACAGAAATGCACACTAATTGTATAAAAATAATGATGTCTTGAAAATTTAGGAAATATACATTAAAAAATACAATTTATATACAATGGGATGGGGTAGAAAATAAAGCTGATGTGTTCTAAGGTCCTTACATTATCCAGGAAGAGGTACGTAAGTTGATAAACCGAGATTTCCTGTTGTAATACCTAAGGTAAACATTAGAAAAAATACTAAAAGGCTGGGCGTGGTGGCGCACGCTTGTAATCCCAGTACTTTGGGAGGCGGAGACCGGAGGATCTGGGTTCTCGGCCAGCCTCAGCTCTCTCTCTCTCTCTCTACTTAGTGAGGCCCTCTGCAACTTCGTGAGACCCGGTTTCAAAACAAAGTATAAAAAAATAGGGCGGGGGGCGTAGCCTGGAGGTAGAATGCCCCTGCTTTCAATCCCGGGTAGCGCAAAAAACAAAAAAATACTAAAAGATATATGATTGTCAAGGTTATGGAGTAGAAGAAATGAAATTAATTAAGAATAATAATTTGAAAGAAGGCAAGTTGGGTGCAGTGGCACACCCCTATTATGCCAGTACTTGGGAAACTGAGCCAGGAGGCTCGCAGGTTTGAGGCCAGTCTCAGCAACTTAGTGAGACGTCAGCAACTCAGCAAGACCCTGTTTCAAAATAAAAAAATAAAAAGGGCTGGGGGAGTAGCTCGAAGGTAGAATGCCCCTGGGTTCAATCCCTAATCCCCCCCCCCAAAAAAAAAGAAAAAGAAAGAAAATGAACATAGGAGAGATGGGATAATTAAAGCAAATATGACAGACTTAAATCTGAATATATTAGTAATTACATGCATGTAGGCAGATGAAAACACTTCAATTAGAAACCAAATATTATCACAGTAGTTTTAAAAAATTTTATTTTTCATATTACTCCTCAGGTTAAAATGCCCCCTCCCCTATTGCACTCAGAATAAAATTCAAACCCTCTCCTGCCTTTCAAAGGTATTATTATCTAGTCCTTTCCTATCCCTTCAAAGTTATTCTTCTCTTAGTCACTATGCTCCAACCACACACACCTTTTGGCTTCTGAAATATTCCAAGGTAGCTCATTCCTTTGGGTTTTGCACTGTTGTCCCTTCTGCAGGCAATGGTTTCCCCAATTTTTGTAAAGCTGGGCTCTCTTGTCATAGAAACTTTTCTAAATTGTATAACCTAAAATGATATGAGACCACAATATATCAATAAAAGTATATTAAAATAAAATAATCATCTATTTTAATTTCCAGGCTAATACTTATTACTATCTTATATTTTCCTTGTTTATTCATTTATGGTATATTATGACTAAGAAATAAATTACCCAATACTGGGGACTATGTCTTCTTTATTTACCTTGGTTTTCTCAAAGTGTAGAACAGCGAATGGTATACAGTTGACAATAAATAATGAGTGAATAAAGCTAATTTAGGTTTCAAACAGGTAGATATTTTCATATGGTTTATTTATTGCTCTTGGTTGCAAGTGGTATCAAGATCCATTATATGTGTTAGTGGTCCTTGAAAATGTGCACTGTAGAACTTGTGAAAAATTTGCAGGGGTTATTCCACTAATTATTCAGATATGTAGTATAGTCCTGGAAACAACTTTGGTAAACAACATGGAAATAAAGGAAACATTCAGAGGAAAGCAACTGAATTATTAAAAGGACTGCAATATACATCTAAAGAATTTTTTCTCCGAACTAGAAAGATACGTGGATTTTTTTCTCTGAACTAGAAAGATAGCAATATACGTGGATGTTAAAAATCATAATTGTGAAAACAAAAAAGAAACTGTCATCTATTCTTAAATATTTTTAAAATTCCCCTATTATGGAAGGTGTTTGGAGTGGCAATTGATATATATATATCTATATATATATTGATAAATATTTTGATATATTTTTACTCTTTGTACTTAGGATTTTTTTCAGGTTAAAGCAATCACACTGGGCACAATTTTGTACCCTGCTTTGTTTGGGCTGTTATAACAAAACTACTATAAACTGGGTGACTAACAAAACAACAGAAATGTCTTTCCAACAGTTCTGTAGGCTGTGAAGTCAGAGATCAGGGTACCAGCATGGTTGGTTTCTGAAGAGGGCCTAGTCTTGTTTTGCAAATGACTGTGTTCCTGCTTTATCCTCACATGATAAAGAGGCAAAGCAAGCACTGTGTCTCTTATAAAGGCACTAATCATATCACACAAGGGTTCCATCCTCATGATCTAACCACTTCCAAAAGGCTCTACCTACCAATACCATGTGATTGTGGTTTAGTGTTTCAATATATGAATTTTTTAAAACATACAGTCCATAAAATGCTCTTTTTAACTTAGAAAATAAACATTTTCCATTAGACTCTAGTCTAGTGGCTTTCTAAAACAAGCTACATAATATTCCACAAAGCATATATGACCAAATATGACCAATCTTATTGTTATACATAAGATTGTTCCTACTTTTACAATTAACATCTTTATCCACAAAGAATTTTAAGGGCAATTTAACTGAAAAGACTTTTGTCCACAACTTTAACTTATATGCTATTTCTTAACGGGAGGATGGCAAAACAAAACAAAAAGGTGGTCTCGGCTCTCTAGGTATATATGAACATGCCATATACCAAATAAGGAATATAGAACCCTATGGTCTATTAAAAATCATAAGCAGATAACAAAAACTGACTGATTTCCTTTCTTGGTTTTACTCTGGCAGGAATGGATTCTATCCGGATAATAATTCCAGTCTTACTGTCATATACAAGGAGATGCTTTCTGAACCTCAGTGAGGCTGCCAGGTTTAGGATAGATGTAAGAACGACAGTGTTAGAAATGAAAGAGTAAGACTTCACAGGATGTGTTGTCACTGACAGGCTGCTAGCCACTTTCCTTCTCCACCTTTTCGTCCTCAAGGATAGCACTTGTTTCTTACAGATACACCAGCAGACACCTCCAATCCCTCTCTACCATACTTAACTATCAGCAGATGTCCTGGGGCTTGTCTATTTACAACCTTGTCCCTACACAGCAGAAACCAAACCCTCAGGGACATTCTGGATTGAGTCTCAGCAGGATTTGTTTCACAAACTATTCCTCAGCTCCACCCCACTTCCAGCTGTTTCTGTCAATATTTTTGATTTCTATATATTCTCTAATTGTCAGGGTATTTATCCTTCTTCCCCACAAAACTTAAAACACCTCACAAATCCAGGCTTTATACTGCCCTTCTAATAGAAAGCAACTACCCTATGCATACTTGTTTTAGGTTGCTCAGACCCTGATTCCCAGGGTCTTAAGGCCTTTTATAGTTTTGATATCATTCCCTCCAGGTACTCGGATAAGGAGGGTGAAACTCAACACCCATAGCCACCTCTGCCTGCTCAACCTCCTTAACTTCTGAAGCTTCTTAGCTTCCCGCCCCAGTTCCAACTTCATGAGAAAATTTGACACTATGGCAAAAACAGATCTCATGGATGAAATTAGATAGCTAGGACTTAAAGTCCCCAAATTGTGAGATAGATTTCTGGGTTAAAGGTGCTCTGTGTATCTATTTCAAGCCTGCATCCAGGGCTATGTTTCATTTAGAACACAACAAAAAGGCAGCAAGC
>PVJS01061995.1:0-10855 GCA_004027185.1 Glis glis | reverse complement strand
GCCCTATTTTTTTATACTTTATTTTGAAACCGGGTCTCACGAAGTTGCGGAGGGCCTCACTAGGTAGAGAGAGAGAGAGGAGAGAAAGAGAGGAGAGAGAGAGAGAGAGAGAGCTGAGGCTGGCCGCAAACCTGGATCCTCCGGTCTCCGCCTCCCAAAGTACTGGGATTACAAGCGTGCGCCACCACACCTGGCTGATATTTTCAATTTACAATGGGTTTTTTTTTTTTTTTGCGGTACCGGGGATTGAACCCAGGGGCATTCTACTTTTGAGCTACACCCCCAGCCCTATTTTTTATTCTTTATTTTGAAACAGTGTCTCACTAAATTGTGGAGGGCCTCACTAAGTAGCTGAGGCTGGCTGCGAACCCGGATCCTCCTGTCTCAGCCTCCCAAGTACTGGGATTACAAGCCTGCGCCACCACGCCCGGCTACAGTGGGTTTAATCAAGACGTCACCTCCTTGTAAATTGAGATTGATATCATACCAAATTAACTTCACACCATAAAAATCCTCAGCACTCTTTGTACTCATTGCTTCCCCACCCTTGACCGTGGATCTATTCAATGTCTCCATAGTTCTGCTTTCTACAGAATGTCAGGTAGTTGGAACCATGAAGTATTCATCCTTTTTAGACTGATTTCTTTCACTTAGTAATACGTAGTTAAGGTTCCTCCATGTTTTTCTGTGGCTTGGTAGATGATTTCTTTTTGGCTCTGAATAACATTTTATTTTATTTATTTATTTATTTTTGTAGTACTGGGGATTGAACCCAGTGTGTTTCACTTGCTAGGCAAGTACTATGCCCCTGAGCTACATTCCTAGCCCTTTGCAAAAAATTTTTTATATATTTTTAAAAAATTTTGTGACAGGATCTAATAAGTCTCCAAGACTGCCCTTGAACTTGTGATCCTCCTGCCTCAGTCTCCCAAGTAGCTGGGATTACAGGCATGTACCACCTTGCCTGTATAATATTCTGAGTAATATCCTATTATTAGATACCACAGTTTATCCATATACCTACTGAAGGACATCTTTGTTGCTTCCAAGTTTAGACAATCGTGAATAAAGCTGCTGCATACATTCATATGCAGATTTCTGAGTGGACACAATATAAATATATTTACATATTAAACATTTAATGAGATTTATTTCTTTCTGATTATGAGAAAAATACAGGCTCAACTGTATAGCATTTGGAAAATATAAAAAAAGAAAATCCTTAAAAATCAGTACAAGCCTGTTTATTAATTTACTTGTAACAAAATACATGAAATCGGAGCTGTCCTGGAAATGCAAGACATATGGTTATTATATATTGTAACAGTCAGTGGTAAAGGCAAGAGAGATTTTGGGCATTCCAAATGCTGGTTCTATTTCCATTAAAACTGCATAAGTGACTTTTTATGATCCTCAACATTCAAACCAACACTGTCAGCTTTACAAAAGAGCTAACTTAGCTGTTGAACAACTGAACTCCAAGAAGATGCCAAAATTCTTCCCTTAGAAATGTCCAAATGGCCAGGTATGGTGGCGCATTTGTGTAAGGCTGAAACAGGAGGATTGCAGGTTCGAGGCCAGCCTCAGAAACTTAGCGAGACTCTGTTTCAAAATTAGAAAACAATAAAACTGGGGGTGTGACTCGCAGGTAGAATGCCTCTGGTTCAATCTCTAGTTACCTCCACCCCCTAAAAAAATCCAAATATATTTTAGTGATGGTCCTCAGTGCTGGTGGAGGGGAGCCCTTGTTTTCTCGTGGAATCCAGCAGTTGCATGCCGATTTTATAATGCCTGGTGTGACTGCTTTGAGCTCTGGGAGCTGCTCCTGGGTATCTTCTGGGTAGAAGGTGGAGGATGCTGCCAGGGATGCTGGGGGGTAGTGTTAGGGTCATGGAATTGTCACACTTCAAACACAACACCAGAAGTTGGTCCAGGTATGCTATTACTTTTCATTCCTCTTGTTTGACAAGCCAAACAAAACCTAGCTCAACTGAAAAATCCTAACCTTTCATGATTTCTCTGAATGGAGTATATAACCAGCTACTTATTTAAAAAAATATTAACTATCTACTATCTCTTTTTGGTGGAAGAAAGCAGGTCTGTGAGCAGGAATTCAAATGAAGGCTCATGTGCTTTCTCTAAATGTATAAAAATGGCTGGGCACAGCGATGCATGTCTGTAATCCCAGTACTTGGGAGGCTAAAACAGTAGGATTACAGGTTCAAGATCAGCCTCAGCAATTTAGTGAGACCCAATTTCAAAACTAAAAAGAAGAAAAGGGCTGGGGGTATAGCTCAGAGGTTGAATTCCCCTGATTTCAATCCCCAGTAACAAATACACACACACACACACACACACACACACACACACACACACACAAAGGTCTCAGGGTATAGCTCAGAGGTAGAACACCCCTGGGTTCAATCCCCAGTACCAATCAATCAATCAATAAAAGTTGTTGTAAGTTGAGCTAACACTTTGTTAAATAAAACATGTTGCCAGGTGTGATAGTGCACGCTTGTAATCCCAGTACTTCGGGAGGCTGAGACAGGAGGATCACAGGTTTGTGGCCAGCCTCAGCTACTTAGTGAGGCCCTCTGCAACTTAGTGACACCCTGTTTCAAAATAAAGAATAAAAAATAGGGCTGGGGGTGTAGCTCAGAGGTAGAATGCCCCTTGGTTCAAACCCTAATACCGCAAAAAAAATCCAAAAATCCTATTTTATTCTCTTACTTTGACAAACTATCAAAATGACCTGGAAAGCTGGATTCAGATTATTAGACTCCTTGTTCTACCACAAGGGACAGAGAGGTGAGGGGAAGCCAGCCGCTGGCCATGGTCCATCCTTATCCTCCCACCCCTGCTTCCATGTCGGAGCCTGGAAGCCTCAGGGGCTCTGCAGCCGGCCAGACCAGCTCCTTTGCTAAGAGGAATCTTTGCTAAGAGGAAACTTTGAACTTCGGCCTGGTGTATTAGTTAGCTTTTTTTGTCCCCATGACCAAAACACCTGACGAGAACAACTTAGAGGAGGAAAGTTTTATTTCGGCTTATGGTTTCAGAGGTTCAGTCCATAGTTGGCTGACTCCAAGGCAGAAACATCATGGCATGGTGGAAAAAAGCTACTCACTCATGGCAGCCAGGAAGCAGAGAAAGAGAGATGGAAGAAGGACAGATACAGTCCCTGAGGCCACACCCCCAGTGACATAGCTCCTCCCATCACACCCTACCTGCCTACAGTTACTACCCCGTATGTCCATTCAAATTATTAATCCTTCAATGGATTTATCCACTCATGAGGGTAAACCCTGATTCAATGATTTCACCTCTGAACATGTTTTTATTTTTTTTTTTGCAGTACTGGGGATTGAACCCAGGGGCATTCTACCTCCGAGCTACACCCCCAGCCCTATTATTTTTTTCTTTTTTTTTTTGCGGTACTGGGGATTGAACCCAGGGCAGTTTTACCTCCAAGCTACACCCCTGGCCCTATTTTTTATACTTTATTTTGAAACCGGGTCTCATGAAGTTGTGGAGGGCCTCACTAAGTAGCTGAGGCTGGCTGTGAACCTGTATCCTCAGGTCTCAGCCTCCCAAGTACTGGGATTACAAACGTGCACCACCACGCTCGGCCCCAGCCCTATTTTTTATTCTTTATTTTGAAACAGGGTCTTGCTAAGTTGCGGAGGGACTCACTAAATAGCTGAGGCTGGCCGCGAACCCGGATCCTCCAGTCTCAGCCTCCTAAGTACTGGGATTACAAGTGTGCGTCACCACGCCCGGCTACCTCTGAACATTTCTGCATTGGCAACACATGAGCTCTTCCATATCCAAACCCTAACACCCAGCTTTGATCTTGGAGAAGTTAGCCATCACTTTTCCCATAAAGAAAATAGAAAGCAATGCATCTGGTTGTAAGTGCGTTGAAATTCAGCATCATGCACTTAAAAAAAGTTGTTTTTAAAATGAGTGAATGCTAGTGTGTTTTGGCATAGGTTCATTCAGAGAGCTCTGGGCTTGATCAGATGGTAGAATGTACAACACATTTATACCAGTTCTTTTGTTGTTGCCTTCAGTCTTTTCACTTTTCAAGAACCATCACAAAGGTTTGTTGAAATACTGTCAGGTCTTTGATCCTGGGAATCCTGTTTTCTCGCTGAGCTGACTCACCTTTTAGAATCTTCTCTCATGGCATTCTTAACAATCAGAACATCTGCGATTGTATAGCTGCTCCCATGTTCTTAATTCTTGCTTTGAGGGGCATGCTCATAGGAAGAGCTCAGTAGATAGCAAAAGTCAAAACCAAGATCAAGTTTAAATTGGAAGTGATTTTCTTAAAGGGTGGGGCGGTGAGGTTAGCATATCAATGGATGAATCACTTGTTATTTTTGGTGACGGTATTACAAGTTGAGTGTCCCATATTCGAAATGCTTGGGACCAGAGAAATGTTTTAGATTTTGGAGTTTTTCGGATTTTGGAATAGTTGCATAACCTTGGCTCTGAAAAAGTCTTCTTCGAATGTAGTGTTTTAGATTTCAGAGCTTTATGGATTAAGGATACTTTACCTGAACAAAGGTTTCAACAAAGTGTGTGTTAGTGAGAATCTCAATGTTTTAGAGATATGTAGAAAACCAAGAAAGTTTGAGCCCTGAGGATCTATTCTCCTGGTGACTCAAGAGAATTAAAATAATGCCTTGTTTTTACATCATTGATTATTGAATCAAAACCAAAAACATGTCCACGATACTATAGCCAGAGAGGGTTCAGTGAGGACGAATATGATTTCTTCCAACTTGAGTCACACATTCTCTTGTTCTTCCTTTAGGAAGTCATTGTGCTCTCCACAAAATTCCTGTAATGAGATTTTTAAGGCTGGCTGCGGTGGTGTACACCTGTAATCCCAGTACTTGGGAGGCTGAGACAGAAGGATTATAGATTTGAGGCAAGCCTCAGCAATTTAGTGAGACTCTCAGAAACCTAGTAAGACTCTGTTTCAAAAACAAAAAATAGAGTCCGGTGTGGTGGCGCATGCTTGTAATCCCAGTACTTGGGAGGTGGAGACCTGAGGATCCGGGTTCAAGGCCAACCTCAGCTACTTAGTGAGGTCCTCAGCAACTTCGTGAGACCTGGTTTCCAAATAAAGGATAAAAAATAGGGCCGAGGTTGTAGCTTGGAGGTAGAATGCCCCTGGGTTCAATCCCCTGTATGGCAAAACAAAAACAAAAACAACCCAAAATACGGTTGGAGGTGTAGCTCAGAGGTAGAATGCCCCTGGGTTCAATCCCCAGTCACCCCCCCCACACACATACACATACAAAAGATTTTTGAAGAATGTACTCAAGGTAAAGAAGCTGTACATTAAGTGTTATGTTCCTGTGCTTCTCCCCACTGCTTGAAATATTCCTGATTACTGAATGTAATGAAATAAATTTGTCATGTTGGACACAATTCGTGGTGGAGTGCAGGATGGAGAGCCCCAGAACTCAGCGTGGAGGACGGACATTTATAGTTATGAACATGCACTTAAGGATTTGATTTGCTAAAATAGAGAAATTGAAGCTTGTTCTCACTAAGTAGGTTAGACAGTTCATCAAATATTGGCTAAAACCCCTCTCTTTGGGGATTGAAAATAAGAGATTAAATGGTGGTGTACAAAACAGGCGCTGGCCAACTGACCCGGCGGTTCATCTGACTATGGTACGCAGCTGGTGCGCAGCACACGGGGCAGCGAACCCGGGGGCCGGATTCTGCTGCTCACTCATTTTGTTTGTGCCTTAAATGAAGTGGATTTTACAGTTTTAAATGGCTTTAAAAGTCATAAGAATAACACACCATGATATGGGAAAATTATGAAATTCAAATATCAGTGTCCATGAATAAATTTCATTGGAACACAGCCATGCCCACTCATGTATGTATTGCTTATTGTAGATTTCATACACTAGTGGCTGAGTGGGTGCCATATGGCCTGGAAAGTCTAGAATATTTACTATGTGGCCCTTTACAGAAAAACCTTCCTTCCTTCCTTCTTTCCTTCCTTCCTCCCTCCCTCCTTCCCTCCCTCCCTCCCTCCCTCCCTCCTTCCTTCATTTCTTTTTTTTTTCGGTACTGGAGATTGAACCCAGGGGCATTCTATTTCCGAGCTACACCTCCAATCCTTTTTATTTTTTAATTTTGAAATGGGGTCTCCCTAGGTTGCCATGGGCCTCGCTGAGTTGCTGAGGCTGGCTTCAAACCTGCGATCTTCCTGTCTCAGCCTCCCAAGTACTGGGATTACAGGTGTGGGCCACCGCACCTGGCTCTTTTTTTAATAAAATCAAATTTATTTCCACTGGAACATAAATGCATAAAAACTGTGCATATTAATGGGGTAACATTTAATCACAGTGATACATGATGCTTATCTAGTCCTTTCTCTTTTCCAGCTCTTTATTTAGTCCACATTCACTCTGAAAGTAGATATAATCATTACCCCCATTTTAGTATTTATTTACTTATGTACTTATTTATTTATTTATTGGTGCTGGGGCTTGAACCCAGGGAGGTGATACCTCTGAGCTACACCTTCAGACCGATTTTATTTTTTATTTGGAAACAGGGTCTCGCTCAGTTGCTGAGGCTGTCCTCCAAATTGTGATCCTCCTGTCTCAGGGTGGAATTACAGACCTGCACCACCACGCCCGGCCACCATCGCCATTTTATAGACAAGGAAATTGAGCCATGCAAAACATAGGCAACTGCTTAGGCAGGTGAGGCTTTGAGAGGGATTCAGTGCCAGGCAGCCTGGCCCCCGTGCTTTCTTTTGACCACTCTGTCCCTTATTTGTGCCACTTATTTGTGTACCTTTTTATCAGATTTGTCGTATTTCCACATCGGGTGTGTGTGTGTGTGTGTGTGTGTGTGTGTCTGTGTGTGTGTAGTTGCTTCGCCTAGTCCTGATGTCACAGGCTATGAGCACATTTTACACAGACATTGACAGATAGGTCTATTTGTAAAGATAGGTCTAACTGTTTGTAAAGATGGAGCAGGGTTTCCCACATACCACCCACAATGGTTCCTGTTGCAGTAGCAGTGTACGCCGCACATCTGTGCTGCCCTCTTGGGTCCATTCACAGTTCTTGGCCCATTTGTGGGGCTCAAGGGTCAGATGTTTGCTGACTCTGACTGTGAAATTGGAAGCAAGCTCCAACTGCATGGTCCTGAAATACAAAAGAAAATATAAAATAATTCAAGGAATTTGGGGCAACATTTTTATTTTATTCATTTATTTTTTTGCAGTATTGGGGATTGAAGCCAGGGGCATTCTACCTCTGGGCTACACCACCAGCCCTATTTTTTTATTCTTTATTTTGAAACAGGGTCTTGCTAAGTTACGGAGGGCCTCACTAAGTAGGTGAGGCTGGCCACGAACTGGGATCCTCTGGTCTCAGCCTCCCAAGTACTGGGATTACAAGCGTGCACCACCACGCTCGGCTAATATTTTTAATTTAGATACGTTCTTCCTGATATTTGACTTTTTTTTCATTGAGGATGTGTTTCCTTAAGTACTTTTTTTTTTATTGGTGCATTGGAATCATACATCTTGATGAGTTTCAGGGTGGTAGAAGCGTACATGCACGTATGGCTCATTTAGCCCTCCCCCAGCTTGAGTACTTTTATGCTCAAAGCCTGTTCAGATGTTGTATGTTTCTTAATTGTTTCGTTCATGCATGCATGCATGCATTCATTCATTCATTCATTCATTCGACTTGAACTTCCTGTGTGTCCGGTGCTGTGCCGGGCTCTGAGGCAGCATCTGTGAACAGCACTGGCTTCGAGGCTCGGGTGGGTTCCAGGAGCGCGGTCATCAGCCTGCAAGTAGCTTCTCATGCTCTACTTAGATCCCAGTCCTTTGCGTTCTCCTTCTGCGTTGGATTGCTTATGACAATCTTGCAGCAGCCGGTCCCAGCAGATAGAGGAGCAGCTGCCAGTTCGGGAAACCTGTCTGTTGGCCCAAATTATTCTGACGACGTGCAGCATAACCTTGGAAACGTGGTCTCATTTTCTCGTCCAGGTTTTCATTCTGGAAAGTGCGTGAGGCTGGTCTTCACAGAAATCAAGTGCCCCAAATACTGTGATGAGCTCTGCTTTGCATTTCCTTGTTTACGCGGACACATCCTGCTGTTGTGTAACCTTTTTGATGCGGATGAGATTTTTGAAGATACAGGTACACCACATGATACACGCCATCTGATGTAGATACAGGAATGTTCCTTACCCGAGGCATGCTGAACTGGTCCCTGGAAATGACGCCCTGAACGAGGCAGGGTGCATGACGGGTGAACAAGGCCAGTGTCAGTTTGGGGAATCTGTAAAGACCCCTTTTTTTTTTTTGCGGTTCTGGGGTTTGAACCCAGGGGCATTCTACCTCTGAGCTACACCCCCAGCCCTATTTTTTATTCTTTATTTTTGAAACAGGGTCTCACTAAGAAGCGGAGGGCCTCACTAAGTAGCTGAGGCTGGCTGTGAACCCGGATCCTCTGGTCTCAGCCTCCCAAGTATTGGGATTACAAGCGTGCGCCACCACGCCCGGCTGTAAAGACCCTTTTGAGCTTGTTTGTGAGGTGGATTGAAAGAACCATGGGTGTGTGAAAAGAGGTGCCTGGGACAGGATTTGTCCTCCCCACGTAGGTGACATGGAGGGGCCAGGGCTGGGCACATCACCGGTGTTCCCTGAACATCATCTAACATAGCCCTTGTACTGCTCAGCGGCCCGTGGCACTTAGAAAATCACTGTATGTTTAGAGGGCTGGGAGCAAACCCTTTTATTCTTCTACGAATTTTAAGTTTATGAAAAAGAGAATTTGTGTTTTATAATTTTAAAAGATTTTATAATACTGAGAATTGTGGTTTAGATATTTAGTACTGATGTGCTTGATTGTTCACCAAGGTAGAAATGATTAATTTTTCATATTAATGATACAAAAGCAGCCAAGCGTGGTGGTGCATGCCTGTAATTCGAGTGTTGGGAGGCTGAGACCGGAGGATCGCAGGTTCAAGGCCAACCTCAGCTACTTAGTGAGGCCCTCCACAACTTAGTGAGATCCTGTTTCAAAATAAAGAATAAAAAATAGGGCTGGGGGTGTAGCTCAGAGGTAGAATGCCCCTGGGTTCAATCCCGAGTATACAAACAAACAAACAAACAAACAAGCCAAAAAAGCATAATTCTTTAACCAATCCTGCTTCATGGGTAGCTATTTTACATTTAGTTATTATTTAGAATCATTTGCTTTTATTAATTTTGAAAGTTTAGTTCCTGTGGGTTTTTTTGTAGCAAAGTTTTTTTTTTTTTGCATGGTACTGGGGATTGAACCCAGGAGGTTTATACTTCTGAGCTATACCCCCAGCCTTATTTTATTTTTTATTTTGAAACAGGGTCCCGCTAAGTTGCTGAGGGTCTTGATAAGTGGCTAAGGCCAACCTCTAACCTGTGATTGTCCTGTCTCTGCCTCCCAAGTAGTGGGATGATAGGCTGCACCACCACGCCCTGCTATAGCAAAGATCTTGACTCTGATTATCTCATTAAAAATATCACCAATGGAATGACAATTTTCTTTAAAAAATTGTTTTATAAACTGTAAAATGAAGCGGCACAGGCCCTTCTAACCTCTCTCATTCAGTGTGCTGCATTCTTTGCATTGCTCGTCCTTTCAAAGAACAGCATTACTGGAGGTATTCAGTCTTTGGGGACAAGCAGGCCAAGGACTTGTCAGGACGTTGTCTGGCCCTATAACAATTCTTTTCTGGCTTTCTTTCATGAGATACCGAGCAGTCGGGTAGCTAGTGATCTGAAAAGTTGAGATTGGAGAATTTGTGCATTTGATTTTCCTTTGCAACTTGGTGAGAGGACACAGTCTGTCTGCTCCTCACTCCCTCTGCTCTGATGTATGCCCCAGGTGTATACAGCTTAGCATCAGGCCTTTGTCCCCTGCGATTGTGGTTTTCTTGTCCCCTGTGGTTCTTCAGGAGGATACACACTGCACTGATAAGCGCCGGGACGCGCAGCCTCTCAAGTCTCTGGGTTTGCGTAAGAGTTAGTAAGAGCCTGGTGTGGTGGCGCACGCCTGTCATTCCAGTACTTAGGAGGCTAGGATGGGAAGATCGCAGCTTTGCAGCCAGCCTCAGCAACTTAGCAAGGCTGTTGGCAATTTAGTGAGACCCCGTTTCCAAATAAAAAGCAAAATAGGGCTGGTGGTGCAGCTCGGAGGGAGAAGGACCCTGGGTTCAACACCCCAGCATCAAAAAAGAAAGGAGAGAGAGAGAGAGAGAGAGAGAGAGAGAGAGAGAGAGAGAGAAGGGAGGGAGGGAGGGAGGGAAGGGAAGGGAAGGGAAGGAAGGAAGGAAGGAAGGAAGGAAGGAAGGAAGGAAGGAAGGAGAGCGTTGCACGGAGGGTGCTTCATGTTTTATTCCTTCCCTCTTTTCAGCATCTAACTCAAGGATTTCCCTGTGACCTGGTTTAATGTCTCCACCGCACACATCTCTTTTCCTGGTACTTTATCAGTCTTTGTCTTAGTGGTTTCAGGCTGCTATAATGAAATGCCACAGGCTGGATGGCTCAACAACAAATGTGTTTTTCACAGTTCTGAAGGCTGGGAAGTCTGAGGGCGAGGCGCTGGCCGATCTGGTCCTGGTTTGAAGCCAGCTGTCTTCTCTGTGCCCTCATGTAGTACATAGAGAATCTCAATCTCAACCCCTCCCCCCTCCCTCCCTCCCCCTCCCCCCTCCCCCCTCCTCCCTCCCTCCTTCTCTCTGTCTCTTTGGTACTGCGGATTGAACCCAGAAGCATTCTACTTTCAAGCTATACCCCCAGCCAGCTCTC
>PVJS01061994.1:0-7500 GCA_004027185.1 Glis glis | reverse complement strand
CTATTTTTATAATAAAAATAAATTTAATGAAAGAAAGAGACTCCTGGCAAACAATGAAGTCAGGCTGTTGTAAGAGGGAAACTTTGGGGGAAATTCCATATGCTAGGTGCTATGTCTTTGCGTGTAGCATTAGGAATATGTATTTTACTGGCAGACTACTGACTTTGAGATGCTAACAAAGTCTGCAAACACTGTGTCAAAGTAAATTAGAAAGGTGGAAGAGAGTGCTAGGATATATGTCCAAAGTGTCTCATGCCATATTCTGAAGAGCAATGGGAATTATTTAGTCTTGAAAGAGTAGGGATAATGGAATGCATGTTAAGCAGAGGGAGGCACAGAAGGAAAGTTAAGGAGCTATGAGGAAGTAATCTGGTATGGCAGCATACACGAGAGGAATTGGTAAAAAATACAAATAACCATAATAAGGCCGAACAAGGAATTTATCTGTCAGTATTCTTAGTTGCAAGCAATAAAAGCCACTCCAGCTATATAAAGCAAGAAAGATATTGGTAAATGCATATTAGGTGGCTCACATTATCATTGGCAGGGCTGAAGAAACAGGTTTAAGGCTAAGCTGCCAAGAATGATATCCAAAACCACACCATTGAACTGGCCTGATGAAGAAGAAATTGCAGTCTCTGCTACTGCCAAACACTAGGTGCCAGGAACTCAACTTGATGGTAACTGCCAGTACCAATGGCACATCTGTGCTGCTGTTGCTGCTTCTGAAATTTAGCTACATCTGCCACCACTTGTGGGAGAAAAATGAGATCTGCTCACAGAGCCAGTTTCTTCATATTGCTCACTTGCAAATCAGCATCTCACATGAAGGTGCCTGTTTGGCAGATCCTAGGTTACATGTCTGCTTCCCCTAATGAAAAGGAGGCTAGAAATTTGAATTCTGGCTTCTTTAGGTAAAGGATGAGCTTACTTACATGGGAATTTGTGTAAATATAGAAAACCTATTCAGAAGATGATGGCAATATCAGTGATATCATTGAAACAATGTTCGGATCAATCTGTGAAAAGCTTTGAATGTCTCTGTAAAGAAGTTAGACTATGTCTAGGTAGGTAATTGGAAGAGGCAAATGTTTTAAAATAGGGAAATGATTGCTATTTGGGCTGCTTTTAGACAGTTGTAAACTAAAACAAAAGGGAACAAGAACAGTATGCTATTTGCAATAGTACACATTAAAAATATAAAATTCTGGACCAAGGTAGTAGAAGTTGATAGGAAGGGACATGATATAAGGCACTTTAGTGATAATATAAGGTATAGAAGTGTAAAGAAATAAGGGATTCATGAGATCTGGTTCTCATCTTGGATAACTACCGAAGATTAACTATCTTATTTTTGTTTGGATTTTGTTTTGTTCTGGTTTACTACAATACAAGAGTTTTCTTCCACAAATAAGACTATTCATCAGGATCATTTTTCTTTGCATTTGCAGAATATTTGCACTTGGTACTTTAAGGGGTTTCTCAATTGAGAATTTCAGAAGGCTTTCCAATTTTCATTAGCCCTTTCTGTATTCATTTGATTACTTGGGGAAAATAACCATTCAGTTCTCCATTCATCCATTGACTCACCTTTTCAGTATTTTAGTAAATTCTATGGACCAGGTATGAGTTACAAATATCTGAAGACAGATAATCATAACTATTAGATATTATAAATGGCATAGCATCAAAGTCCAAAATTTTATAACAAATGTAGAAATAGGTAAGTATTAGAAGAAATATTCAAGTAAAATATTTGGAATTTCAAAGAATTGAGAAATTATTTTCCCTTTTGGATTTGGGAATTTAAAGAAAGGCTTTGTAGACTGACATTTGAACTTGCAGGATACATAGGATCTGTACATGTAAAGATGGGGTTTAGTTAGCATACTATAGAAACACCTGTTTACCCATGTTGATGGCTGCACTATTCATAATAGCCAAGTTATTCAGTCAGCCTAGATGCCCATCACTGGATGATTGGATAAAGAAAATGTGATATATATACACAATGGATTCAGCCATAAAGAATGAAATTGTTTGCAGGAAAATGGATTAAACTGGAGAACATTACATGTTAAGCAAAATAAGCTAGACTCAAAAAGAAAAGTATCACATGTTTTGTCTCATATGTAGAATCTAGTGGAAATAAGTCAACATGAAAGTAGAAGGGGGATTATAATGGAAGGGGAATATTTGAAGACAAATAAGAGGTCACTTTTGACTGTGGTTCAGAATATAAAGGGATAAATTTGAAGAAGTACATTGGGGCTATATTGTGGAGGACCTTGAATGCCTGAGGGGTCTTAATCACACCCAATAGGTAATTGGGAGGCACTGTAGGATTGGGGGCCTGGAGTGGTATAGAGTTGTGCTTTATGATAACAAATGTGGCAACTGTAAGGAGTTAGGTTTCAAAGTTAGGTTTCAACTGTAAGTCTTAGGATTCAAAGGCAGGGAGATCAGATAGCCAAGTATTGCAATCGTATAGGTAGGAGAGAATAATGAGTAGTGGAGAGGGAGAGGAAGAATGGATCTCAAGACTACTGTGGAGTGGAACTGATTAGATATGGTCTGCAAAGGAAGAGACCAAAGGTAACAGTGATGTTTTCAGGCTGGATGAATAAGAAGGGTGTTATCTCCTCTTTACACTACGTAACTTCAAAGAAAAAAATTTGGTGATTATTAATTAGACAATGGCAAAGACTTGAAACAATTATTTGGATAATTTGAATGGGAAAACCTGTCACAGAAGAAAAAATGAAAATTTTCACATCTAAATTGAAGAGTTCCATCATCTAAATCATACAGCACTAACTTTTATCATGATTATGCAGACAAAGGTGGGTGAACTAATAACAAATGAGAAACCATACAATTTGTTATATGCTGTTAAGTCAATCAAAGTTTCATCATTATTCACCCATTAGTAAAATACTAAATGTTATTAAAATTGAGTATTATAATGACAGGGACTTTGCTTGTGTTGTTCACTGTCATAATTCATGCACCCAGAACTGTGTTTACTGCATAGTAGGCAATAAATAAATATATGTTGACTAAATAATTATGCATAAGGAAACTGGGAAATTTTCACTTTGAACTCATTTCTAATGCCATCTTATAATTGCATTGCTCTAATGGGTAGGGTCTATGAATCCAATAGAGAAACTGAACAACAATAAAATTATGGGACTATATATAGACTAATAGTTGTTTCTGTTCTGCTATTTTTGAGCAGTGACATGTTCACCAGCCCATTTATATTGAGTGAAAATGAATCCCTTTCCCCACCCTTTCACTGCCCTCCCAAACCAGAGACACCATCAGACCTGAAAAGGGCCAGCTACATCATTTTCAAGGGTCAGTGAAAAGCAAAAATGTGGGGCTTCTTGTTTTAAAAAATGCCATTAGAGGCACTAAAATATAAAGCTTTATTACTTTTCTTCTGCAGCCTGCCACCCCCTTCCCTCTTGACTTTTAGTAGTTCTTTCTACTTGCTATTTAATGCCATTCTGAATGGTAAAAATTTAATTATTAGTACAAGTTTTATCGTTCATCATTATATTGTGCAATGCCGATTTCAGATGCAAATATAAAAGCATTGAACTCATATGGGGAATCACCCAAATGACACAATCCACATTCCATAGCCCATACATGCATATGCATTTTGTTCTTCTTGGAACAGTAGAAACGCTGCACAAAACTAACTTTTTTTCTTTGGCTTATTGTTAATTCATATTCTACCAACACTATCTTCAAGCTTACTACTGAATATGAAATGATTTCATACGAAGTGGTTGGATGATATGAGGAAGTAACATGAGGATGAAAGAATAATGGTTTTATGATAGTTTAGGTATTTTAGAATACCATTGAGTTCTTTCTGTGTTAGAAGCAAAGTCTTGTGGACATGGAAAGTATGGACTTTCTAACCAAAAACATCTTTTACTCATGTTGGTCTTGCTGAACTCATATACTGAGTAGATCCACAGGAATCCTGTGCTTCAGGGTATCATGAACACTATATGCAAATAGGGTAGAATGGTGGCAGACGTGTGAATTGCATATTTTCCTCTGCTCACATGAATGCCCCATTGTCCCATCAGACTACAATTACAAAACACAACTGCAAAGAGATTATTAAGAATGTCAAGATAGCAACAGCAGAGCATTAAATTAAGCATGAGATTCTTCTGAGTGTGAAACCCTAAGTGACTCCACACACGAAGCAGGCTCTCGAATTTATCCTTTCCATCCCAAATCCTACATTATTGACAAAGGATTGTGTGGTGACATCAATTGAAGAGGTGTCAAACTCTTCTAATCAGACCATCTACAATGAAAACCATCAAAGAGAGCCTTCGAGTCACGTTGGCTAGAAAAAGAGAAGTATTAAAAAGTGGATTATTTTCTTTTGCCTTTCGGAACATTTACAAATGTTCTTATTCACATATATACAAGCACCATCATGAGATTTTGAACTCATCCATACAGATCCTCCACACTCAGAAAACCACATTTGGTCAAAATTTCCAGCAACTTCCACAAACAAACACTTCTAGAAAAACACACGTAGATGGGCAAAGGCCCATACCAAGATGTCTACCATCATAGTTAGGAAAGAAAAATAGAAAGAATGCGATGGAAAAGAATAAAGGAAAAGAGAAAGAGAAGGAAAGAAGGAGACAGGAATGGAGGAAGGGAGAGAGAAAGGCAGAAGATAAATAGAAAAAGCAGGGGAAAGAGGGATGAAAACTGAATGGTGAACAACAGAGAGAAAATAAGGACAAATAGAAAAGTGGACTTGCTGCCATTCTCTATTGACAGAAAGCAAAGTTAAAAGATTCAAAACTCTGCCTTGATTACAGATAAAGATTAATTTTCTCTAAAGATAAGGAACACCTTCTATCTCATAAATAAACAGCTAGTTGAGAGAGTATGAAATATTTGAAAGGAATAACAGAATCAGACAAGTATAATATCCTTTTTCACTATAAGGTACAAAGTAGAACTTATCTAGCTCCTGTCTCTGATAGGGTTTGTTGAATTTCTTAAAAAGAATTTGAGTTTCTTACCTCATTAGCCATGTGTAGGTAATGGTAGTTTACTGTTTCTTATTCTCAGATTCCCAAAATGCCTGTTAGTTTTAGCTACAACTAGGCATCTGTTCATCCAGGGGCACAGGCAATAAGACTTTGAGTCTCCCCTCTTAGAGGAATATGAGGTCTCCAAGGAAACAACACAGGACAATTGTACCAGCTGCTGTTTGGGTTCTTGAAAAGCTATTGGAAGTGAATTCTTTTAAAATTGAGACCTTATTGAACTTTGTAGTACATTTTTCCCCAAGGACATCAGCAGGCACGGCATTTTATAAGCAAGATCATTATTATCTGAGAGTAGGTAGAAAGCACTGCACATTTATTTGGTTCAATTTTAGCATCCCCTCTCTACTCACATGCCTTTTTCTCCCCTTTTCAGGGATAGTTGTGTTCTTTTCTTTGTACAGCAGGGCAAGTTTACTAAATTTTTTAAAAGAATGACACTTTGGGGCTGGGAATGTAGCTCAGTGGTAGACTACTTGCCTATCATGCAGGAGGCCCTGGGTTCCATCCCTAATACTACAAAATGAATGATATTTTATACTTCTATAGAACCTTTCATGAATCTGATCACAGTTTTTCCAAGGGAAAACTGACTAATGTTGCAATTTCAAAAGGTATTGTACAGGTTGTTATTCTTTTGCACACTTAACATAGCTAATGTAAGCAATAAAGAATGTCAATACAAATCTGTGGAAAATAATGAGAATATTTGGAAAGAACCCTAAACTACATAGTAGTGGGAAATAGGAACACTATGGCATGAGAGATATCCTCTTTTTTAAAAAATATACTTTATTATTTTTCCAGTTTTCTTGAGGTATAATTGATAAATAAAAATGCATTTAGTTAGGGCATAGAATGCGATGATTTGACATATGTATTAAGTTGTAAAATGATTAACATGATCAAGCTAAACACAGCCATCATTTCAAATAGTTAACCTATTTTTTCTTGTGATGAAAACATTCAAGATCTACTCGCCTAGCAAATTTAAAGTATATTATTAACTATAATAAAAGGTTGCCTCTTGAGGTACTTCAATAATAATGATACTTTGCTTTAGAGAATCTCTTTTCATTAAGTGCCTTTACAATTCATTAATTAATCGAACTTCACAGATTCCCACAAGATAGAGTATTAACCCATCTTCAGATGATAAGATAAAGAGAAATCAAATTTCTCTACTGACTAACCCGGCACATCCTTGCAACTTAATTGGTGACCATTTAAGCTCCATGGAAGTGAAGAGGAAGTGTGTCTGTGGCACACTCAGCACTTCACCATAGAAAGTGAACCATGAAGAATGAGAGCCAAAAAGGAACCCCTGTAATCACTAGTCCAAACACTCCAAAGGTTCACATGTTGGCAGCTTGGTCTCCAATTTGTCCATGTTAATAGGTGGTGGGACCTTTAAGAAGCCAGGTCTAGCTGGGCATGGTGGCACACACCTGTAATCCCAGTACTTGGGAGGCCTAAGACAGAAGGATTACAGGTTCAAGGGCAGCCTCAGCAACTTAATGAGGCCCTCCAAAACTTAGTGAGACCCTGTTTCAAAATAAAAAATAAATAAAACAGGGCTGGGGGTATAGCTCAGAGGTAGACTTTCCTTGGGGTTCAATCCCTAGTACCACAATTTTTTATTTTATTGAAGTATAGCATACAAGTGAAGACATGAAGAAAACCTAAACCTTCAGCTCAAGGAATTTTCTTTTTTTTAATTGGTGCATTATAATCATACATCATGATGAAGTTCAAAGCAATAAATATATACATGCACACAGAACTCAGTGAGCTTCCTCCAGCTCCCTCCTCACTCCCTCCCCTTTCCTGTACATGATATTGAGATTGGCATTGATAATTTTGTGTATGTACAACATGTTCATTAAAGTGTTTCCTTCATTAAATCTCCTTTCTCCTGCCTTCCTCCCACCCGTAGGCTCCCTCCATCACTCCACTAGGGTTTGTCATCCTTTGTCTAGAGTCCATTCTGTATCCCAATTTCTCCCTAGTTTCCACATATGAGAAAAACATCTGACCTTTCATTTTTGTGACTGACTAATCTCACTTAGCATAATATTCTCTAGTTCTATCCATTTTCCTGCAAATGACATAATTTTGTTCTTCTTTATGGCTGGGTAGAATTCCACTGTGTGTATATCCCATAATTTTGTAATCCATTCATCTATTGATGGACACCTAAGATGGTTCCATACGGACACCTAAGATGGTTCCATAATTTAGGCTATTGTGAATTAGGCTACTATAAACATAGATATGCATATATTACTATGGTAGTCTGGTTTCAATTCTTTTGGGTAGATACACCCAGGAGTAGTATAGCTTGTTCATATTGTAGGTTAATTCCCATTCTTCTGAGGACCCTCCACACTGT
>PVJS01061993.1:0-10852 GCA_004027185.1 Glis glis | reverse complement strand
GTGAGGCCCTCCGCAACTTCGTGAGACCCGGTTTCAAAAATAAAGCATAAAAAAAATAGGGCCGGGGGTGTAGCACGGAGGTAAAACGCCCCTGCGTTCAATCCCTGGTACCGCAAAAAAAAAAAAAAAGAATCTAAACATCTGTTGTCAAGAAACGGCTCATTGTGGAAATTGCAGTGTATCACTGAAATAAAAAATGTTCCAAAAATTTTAGACAAACCCAAAAGTTTGAAGGCCCTGTTTTATTTTTCTAGAGCACAGCCAATATTGTATTAGAAAAAGATGGTAGTATTTATCACATTGGACTTATCCAATACTCCAGTCTCTTCCACTTACCCTTTAACAGCCCCTTTGACAAATTAACCAATTTCAATGTCACTACAGGTTGAGTATCCCTTATCTGAAAAGTTGGGGACCTGAAGTGTTTCAGATTTGGGTTTTTTTTTTTTTTTCAGATTTTGCAGTATTTGCATATACATAATGAGATATCTTGGAAATACAACCCAAGTCTAAATATGAAATTCACTAATGTTTCATATATAGCTTATATACATAGCCTAAATTTAATTTTACACAGTAATTTAAGTGCACCTGCATTTTGACTTTCACAGGTCACATGAGGTCAGGTGTGAAATTATCCACTCGTGACATCACGTTGGCACTCAAAAAGTTTCAGATTTTGGAGTATTTCAGGCTTGGAATTTTTTTGGATTTGGGATGCTCAACCTGTAATGTTTTTTAAAAATACCACTGGAAAACTTGATGCTAATTTATTTTAATAGACTAATATGTGATGCTGCAATCTACTTATGTAAATATAATAGCTAAGATTTTCTTTTGATTGACAATCTAGCAACAATTTTCAATAACATTTTTGTTTTCTAAGCTTCTTTTTTCAGTACTTAAATTATTGGGTTTTAGCAAAGAAGTGCTAACACTAATATTCTACTCACAAAAATTATTTAAATAAAATGCATCATAATAAACATAATGAAATCTACTTTTCAGCACTATTTTCCTAACTAAATGTAACAAATTCTAAGGGCCTTCTCTGAACCAGGAATTGTCCCTGGCATTGAGCATACAAAAATAAGTCAATCTCTGTCCTCCTAAGATCTAAAGTGGCCTAAAAACCAGAGGAAGAATAAATGCTTAAAACAATAAATAATTTTAATACAATTACAATAGAAGTACACAGAGAAAGGAGAGGCCCTTAGCCTAGGTGGAGGAGGTGAGGGACTAGACCGGGAAGGTCATCAGAAGGACATCTGTGGAACCTCCATTGTGATGATGCCTGAGCAGAGTCCTGAAAGATAAGTAGGCATAACCAGGTAGAAAGTGGGGTGAAAGAGCCGGGCGTGGTGGCGCACGCTTGTAATCCCAGTACTTGGGAGGCTGAGACTGGAGGATCCGGGTTCACAGCCAGCCTCAGCTACTTAGTGAGGCCCTCTGCCACTTAGTGAGACCCTGTTTCAAAATAAAGAATAAAAAATGGGGCTGGGAGTGTAGCTCGGAGGCAAATGCCCCTGGGTTCAATCCCTAGTACCACAAAAAATAAAGTGGGGTGAAAATGTCAGCAAAAACATGGAAGTGTGAAATAGCATATTAGATTATAGGAAGCACAAATGGAAATTTTGAAAAATTACATTCTAGCAGGACCCTATGGCCTTTCTGTGACTGAGGTTCTTTAAACTGCCATTTCAAGGTCTATATGCTCATAATAGAGGGCAAGTAAAACACCATCTGGAGGCTGTAGCTCTTTTCATCTCAACCATCCAAAACATGGAAAGAGATCTGAAAATTAAAAATGGCCTTCACAAAATCTATGTGCCAAGAAGCAGACGCCGAAAGAAGGGGGAAGAAATTGCACAACAACCTGGGGATACAACAGATTACCTGATGGTCAAAATAGTGACCCAGAGTTATTGAGATAAAAATTATTTCTTATGTATCTTATTTATTTGTTTGTTTGTTTGTTTATTTACTTATTTATTTTGCAGTACCGGGGATTGAACACAGGGGCATTCTACCTCTGAGCTATACCCCCGGCCCCATTTTTTTATATTTTATTTTGAAACAGGGTCTCACGAAGTTCCGGAGGGCCTCATTAAGTAGCTGAGGCTGGCCACGAACCCAGATCCTCTGGTCTCAGCCTCCCAAGTACTGGGATTACAAGCGTGCGCCACCACGCCCGGTTTTTATTTATTTTTTGCAGTACTGGGGATTGAACCCAAGGGCATTCTACCTCTGGGCTACACCCCCAGCCCTATTTTTTATTCTTTATTTTGAAACAGGGTCTCACTAAGTTGCAGAGGGCCTCACTAAGTAGCTGAGGCTAGCCGCGAACCCAGAACCTCTGGTCTCAGCCTCCCAAGTACTGGGATTACAAGTGTGTGTCACCATGCCCAGCTTTCTTATGTATCTTATTTATAAAGCAAGAGGCTGTGTAATAAATACACTTAAAAGGATCTCTATCCAATATTATTAAAATAAAGGATCTTATATTAAACAATAAAAGATCTCTATCCAATATTGTTAAAAGGATTTTATATTAAACAAGAAACCTACCATTACCTATGAAATTCATTTTTGTGAACCATCTAATTTCTCAATCATACCATATAGAAGAGATGTTACTATAGCACAAATAAAATTTAGTGATACATAGAGTCTTTGGATAGAAAATATTTAGGGTCATAGATTGTGAAAAAAGAAAAAATATATAGCTTTTGATTTATTACATGCATTAGCCCTTTACTTTTTTACACAATATCTCTATTTCAAAAGCTTATTTAATCCAATATCTTCATACATAGAAAGTCTGAATAAATGTCCATAGATTAAGGAAACCATAAATGAATGAAAAAAGGATCTTATATACTGAAGGAATGACTGACAATAAGTCTAACATTTCCCATATTAGGCAGAAAATAAAGGTATTCCATAAAATATTCTACTTTCTTATATTGCCAACAAAGGTAAACACTATATGTCAAATCCTATTCTAGATTGACACCAAAATATCAGGATGATATAAAAATATTTTAAATATCAAAAACAGCCATATTAGCAAATCTTGGGTGGCTCTAAGGAACTACATATTTTACTACATCAAATACTCTGTCTTCAAGGACCTGATGTTAGAATAACCAAGCTCACATCATTAACTTTTTTTATTTAAATGTTTAAGTTTTTGCACTAAGCACACTATATACTATCTATCTCTATGGACTTATGAGTTTAATCCAGTCTTTTAAACTCACGGCCTTTTAAAATCACTGATCTATATTCTTTTTCCATTTACAGTCTATACATTCTCAATTAAATTCTACACAAGTCTACATTCCTTTCTTCTCTAGACTGTTTTCATCAGGCTTACCTAAAAATCTGTTAGGACACCAATATCCCAAAAAGAATTTACACTTACAGAAAAACACACAGTTTCTACAGATTTAACACAATTTTATACATTATTGTGTGTGTGTGTGTGTGTGTGTGTGTGTGTGTGTATTACTGGGGATTGAACCCAGGGGCATTCTACCTCTGAGCTATACCCCCAGCCCTATTTTACTTTTTTTTTTTAACCAGGGTCTCACCTAAGTTGTTGACAGCCTCACTAAGTTGCTGAGGCTGGCCACAAATCTGTGATCCTCCTCTCTCAGCCTCCCGAGTACTGGGATTACAAGCGTGTGCCATGACACCTAGCTTATACATTATTCTTGATAAGTGATGGGGGTAACACTAAGAAAAAATAGTGGCAGAGTATTTATTTATAACTTCACAAAAACAAATTAATTATTTGTAATAATTAAAGCAAGAAATCTGTTAAAAATTATTTTTCCCATAGTACATGGGACCCCAACTTTTTTTTCCTGTTCTTGGCCAATGAAACCTCTACATGTTAAAAATTACACTTCATAAGCCATTATTTTAGTGTTCAAAATGTAAAAATTTTATTTTAAAAACCCCAGCCGGGCATGGTGGCGCATGCTTGTAATCCTAGTCTTTGGGAAGCTGAGACAGGAGAATCGCAGGTTCATGGCCAGTCTCAGCTACTTAGGGAGGCCCTCCGCCACTTAGTGAGACCCTGTTTCAAAAATAAAGAATAAAAAATAGAGCTGGAGGCGTAGCTCGGAGGTAGAATGCCCCTGGGTTCAATCCCCAGTACCACAAAATAAATAAATAAATAAATACCCCAATAAATAAAAAAATTTAAAGCATGAATAATTTTTTTCAAAAGAGAAAACACTTGAAACATTTATTCAACAATGACCATTTAAAAGTTTTTATTTAATAAATATATACTGCTCACTGAATTATCATTTGGTATTTTACTTAGAGAAAAAATGTGTATGTGGGTCAAAGCAATAAAAAAATTGGAAGCATACCCATGTACAAACTGAGGATATAGGACTGCATTGCTAAACTCAATCATATTGTTAAAAAAAGCTTTGCTGCCTGGCGTTGTGGTGCACGCTTGTAATCCCAGTACTTGGGAGGTGGAGAGGATCCGCGTTCGTGGCCAGCCTCAGCTACTTAGTAAGGCCCTCCGCAACTTCATGAGACCCGGTTTCAAAATAAAGTATAAAAAATAGGGCCGGGGGTGTAGCTCGGAGGTAAAACGCCCCTGGGTTCAATCCCCGGTACTGCAAAAAAAAAAAAAAAAAAAAAGCTTTGCTATATGTATCTGTGTCCCAAAGTATTTAATCATATTTTCATAACTTCCCAAATTCTAAAACGACAGCTGCCAAAGATCAAAGTTCATTGTCAATGAGAGATTCTTCTATTATTATGAAGAAAATGTCCATGACGATCTTAATATTTGTCAAATTAGCTCTAATTAGTTGTGCCAGTATCTCATTTTTAATAGAATAATATTTCTCAATTTCTCATTTTTAAATATAACCTCTTCCCCCAAGTTGAGATATAACTGCCATCTTCAAGGTTTTAGAAATACTTGTTGAAAAGATTATTAAAGAGTTTACAAAAGTAATAATTTTAGTTGCCCCAAGGAAATACATACTGAAATTTTTTGAGAAACAAGGATAGTTTTATGCGTTTCAAAATTAAATCAAATGAAATTCTTAATGTGAACCTGGTTTTTGCTTTGGGTAAAATAAAGGCTTATAAGAAGATCAAGTTCTAAGAGAGCTACAAGTGCCAGCGACTTTCAAATGGACCTTTCCCATATGCCAGCATTTACTCTTAAAAGAAAAAGTAGTCACTTTTCACTGAGAACAAGTCACTCTGATCAGCCTAATCCAGTGAACACTGAAGCCACGGACCAAGAAGCATCCCAAAGCATTATTCTACCCCAGGTTCGTTGCCAATTTAGGGATGCCCCACAAATGCTCTTCCTCTGCAGACTTGGCATTGATCCCTCATGTCTCACGACCCATAAGAAATAAAATTGCGGAGGAGAAGTTATCACTTTTCAAAGTTGGGGGAGGAGTGTCCGAGAATCGACACACTGCCCTCTAAGATACCTCAGATTTACTTTTGGCAAAAGAAATAAATAGAAGCAAAACCGAGATTTAGAAGAAACTCTTTCTGCTGCGTGCACCGGTCGAGCTTCTCAAAGACCCCTCGTTAAAGAAACGTGCTGGAGCTCACCTTCCATGGCGTCGCGCTGGGCTGGAGCTGCGGCTCTGGCCACCCGGCCGCTCCACGTGCTCCTGCCGTCGCCGGGACGCAGCGCGCAGCTGGCGGGAGATTCCCGGCGCGGGGAGTCCCCGGGATCCGGCGGCCGCGTCGGCGCAGATTGCAGGGGCAGGAGGGCGACCTGGTGGTGCGCGGGGTTACAGCGGCGCTGGCTGGCGGCGGCTTTAAAGACGCTCACCGCCCAGTGCCGCAGGTTCCGCACCTTCAGCCGGGTTTTGAATGTCAAACCCGAGGATCCCCGATAGCATGGAAACGGCGCGTCAGTAAATTGTCTCAGGATCTATTTTAGAAGGATAACGGATGAGAGAGTAAAATCACACGGGGGAGGGGGGACTGCACTGCTTTCTTGACAAGCTCACGTTCAAAGAGATTTGCCTCAAATTGAAAGACCTAGAACTCTTTTCGGGTTTAGATTAAGGGATGAGAGCCATGAAAACCATCAAGAACTCACTTCGTTGGAAGTATTTGTGTGTGTGTGTGTGTGGGGGGACTTCCTCTCTTTTTCACTTCATAGGACGTAAGTTATTAGTCCAAGTTTTTAGGACAGTTCAAGAGTATTTTGGCACTTTTATCAATTCAATTTTTTTAATTTTGGGGAACAATTCTCTCTTGTTTTCCCTCCTGGGAAATGGCTGGTTTTCCACTACTCAGAAAGTACAATTCTATACATGTGTGTTTATTTTCAACCACCCTGCCTTCTCAATAGGACACCTTACAAAAATACATATATGAGGTATCAGAAAAGTAAGCAAAGAAAGTAGAGCTGGGGGGAGTAGCAAGATTCTAAAATTAACTAGAAGATGTTAGTCCAGAAATATACCAGTCAGCATCTTTTCCCAACATCCTCCCCATTTTAAAGATGTAAAGCACACATTTGACAACAGGGAGAGGAAAGGGGAAGTGATCATAAAATAGTTTTTCAGCCGGGCGTGGTGGCACACGCTTGTAATCCCAGTACTTGGGAGGCTGAGAATGGAGGATCTGGGTTTGCGGCCAGCCTCAGCTACTTAGTGAGGCCTCTGCAACTTAGTGAGACCCCGGTTCAAAATAAAGAATAAAAAATAGGGCTGGGGTACGTGTAGCCCAGAGGTAGAATGCCCTTGGGTTCAATCCCCAGTACCACAAAAAAATAAAGAATAAAAATAGGGCTGGGGGTGTAGCTCAGAGGTAGAATGCCCCTGGGTTCAATCCCCAGTGCTGCAAAAAATAAATAAATAGATAAATAAATAAATAAATAAATAAATAAAATAGTTTTTCAAAGCAGAGCTTTTCTTTACCCTGAGGTCTTAAGGGACACTATTCATGTGAGTTGTTCTAATGATGTCCTATGTGTTGAATGGAGAATATACAAATGATTCCACCATCGCCCCTGTTAGAAAATCATGTATACAAATATATTTGAGACTTAAAGTTGAAGGATTGTATATCAGCAGACCATAACAGAAGAAACCCATACTCCAGAGTATGCACACTATAACTTTAGGAATTTAAATTTATCTTAACTTGGTATAGGTGGATTATGTCTATATATTTCTAATGAGTGAACAACTTGCACTTGCTTTAAGATCACAGCACCACAGTAGCATCTCTATAGCTATACGAGATGGAGTTATGCAGGATAATAACAACTTCAGAGAAATACTCTAAATACTAGGTCTAATTTTAGTACTGAAAGGGGAAATTTGTTGTTTGTTAGTTTCTAAAAGCAAAAATAGCACATCAAAAGTAGCAGAAGAGGAACTGTAAACTTTCACAGGGATGGTGTGAGGATGAATAGGTATTTCGTTATTAAAAAGTTACAAAGTTTTGTTATCTCCCATTAAATGTTCTTTATAGGTAACAGTAGAATGTTAATACTCTGTAAATATGGTTGTGCATGCCTGTAATTCCTGTATTTGGGAAGCTGAGACAGGAGGACCTCAGGTTCGAGGACAGCCTCAGCAACATAGCAAGACTCTCAGCATCCTAGTGAGAGCATGTTTCCAAACAAAAAAAGAGCTGGGGTGTACCTCAGAGATAAAATGCCCCTGGGTTCAATCCCTAGCACCACACAAAAAATCGTGTATATATGGTATTTCAGACTCCACAGGGTAAAATAATTTATGTAGCTACTCCTACTCTTTAAGTGTAAGCTGCAGATAGAGACTTCCTTCCAAAAATTACAGTATGAAAGGGGAAGGGGAGTACATTTATAGTTCAGAAACCTGACAAACACTACCTCAGAGGTTAATATCATTGGTGATAAGACATGTCAACAGTATATACCTTTGATCCGGTGTAATGAGAATGTCACTTTGCTGGGCATGGTGGCACACGCTTGTAATTCCAGTATTTGGGAAGCTGAGACGGGAGGATCTAGGTTCGTGGCCAGCCTCAGCTACTTAGTGAGGCCTCTGCAACTCAGTGAGACCCTGTTTCAAAATAAAGAATAAAAAATAGGGCTGGGGATATAGCTCGGAGGTAGGATGCCCCTGGGTTCAATCCCCAGTACCGCAAAAAAAAAAAAAAAAAAAAAAAAAGAGAGAGAATGTCACTTTACCTCTGTGGTCTTCTTCTCAAAACCCCATAATCGTTTAATAATGAGGAAAAACACCAGACAAATTCCAATAGATGGGCTTTCTGCAAAATACTTTACCACTTAAGACCAGGTCAAAGTCATCAAAACTGTCACTAACTGTCAAGGTCATCAAAAACAAGAGAAGTCTGAGAAACTGTCACAGCCAAGAGAAATCTAAGAAGAAATAACTAAATGTAATGTGGAATCTTGGATGGGCCCCTGGAGCAAAAAAAACTAAGGTAAAAGCTAAGGAAATCTGAATAAAATATGGATTCAGTTAATAGTAATATATCAATATTGGTTCATTAATTCTTTTTTCGGAACTGGGGATGGAACCCAGGAGCATTCTACCGGTCTCAGCCTCCCAAGTACTGGGATTACAAGCATGCGCCACCATGCCCAGCCAGGTTCATTAATTTTGAAAAATATACAACACTAATTTAAGAGGTCAGTGATAGGAAAAACTGGGTGGGGCTCATGAGAATTCTATACTGTCTTTGTAATTTTAAAAAGTTTATTTAAGTTGGGCATGGTGGTGTACACCTATAATTCCAGTACTTGAGGGGCTGAAACAGGAGGATTGCAGGTTTGAGGCCAGCCTCAGCAATTTGGTGAGACCCTCAGCAATTTAGCAAGACCCTGTTTCAAAATAAAAAGGGATGGGAGTATAGCCTGGAGGTAGAATACCTGAGTTCAATTTCTAGCACAGGCACGCATGTGTGTGTGTACACACACACACACACACACACACACACACACACACACACGTTATTTAAAAAGAGCAGATGAGAGCCGGGCGTGGTGGTGCACGCTTATAATCTCAGTACTTGGGAGGCTGAGATAGGAGGATTGCAGGTTCACAGCCAGCCTCAGCTACTTAGTGAGACCCTCCACAACTTAGTGAGACCCTGTTTCAAAATAAAGAATAAAAAATAGGGCTGGGAGTGTAGTCAGATGTAGAATGCCCCTGGGCTCTATCCCCAGTACTGCAAATAAACAAATAAATAAGAGTAGACAGGAGCCAGGGATGGTGATGCAAGCTTGTAATCCCAGTACTTGGGAGGCTGAGCCAGGAGGGTCGCAGGTTCACAGCCAGCTTCAGAAACTCAGGCCATCTGCAACTTAGTGAAACCGTTTCAAAAGTAAAAAAAATAAAATAAAATAGGGTTGAGGTGTAGCTCAAAGGTAGAATGCCTCTGAGTTCAATCCCCAGTACCACACACACAAAAAAAGAGTGGATGGGTACTTTGGACAACTGGTACTCACTTAGTTAAGACTCTTCTCATAGGAGTCAAAGTTTGGCCAGGCATGGTGGCGCACGCTTGTAATCCCAGTACTTTGGGAGGCGGAGACCGGAGGATTCGGGTTCGTGGCCAGCTTCAGCTCTCTCGCTCTTTCTCTCCCTGTCTCTCTCTCTCTCTCTCTCTCTCTCTCTCTCTCTCTACTTAGTGAGGCCCTCCGCAACTTCGTGAGAGAGACCCGGTTTCAAAATAAAGTATAAAAAATAGGGCCGAGGGTGTAGCGCGGAGGTAGAACGCCCCTGGGTTCAATCCCCGGTACCGCAAAAAAAAAAAAAAAGGAGTCAAAGTTTATTGCACAGGATTTACAATGTTCAATTTATGATAACTGGGAAGTCAATAAGACACTATAGATTTATAATGTATTTTGAAAGCCAAGCGTGGTGGCGCACGGTTGTAATCCTAGTACTTGGGAGGCTGAGACAGGAGGATCACAGGTTCATGGACAGCCTCAGCAATTTGTGAGGCCCTCCATAACTTAGTAAGACCCTGTTTCAAAATAAAGAATAAAATAGGGCTGGGGGTGTAGCTCGGAGGTAGAATGCCCCTGGGTTCCATACCCAGTACCACCCAAAAAAAAAAAAATTAATAATGTACTTTGAGGAGAACTGGAATGACAAACTTCTAGGGAATCGAAGAGAACGCCTAAATTTGTCTTACCATCTTAAGAAGGGAACAGTTGAGGCTAAACCATGAATCTAAACACAGTAACTGACAATGGCTGGATCTGACTCATCGAATCACATTTCATGGTTTATGCTATATAGGTAAAATTAATAGTGACTAAAAACGAAATTACTGACAAAGATTGCTCCTGGACCATCTGAGATAGTCCAAATACTGACTCGCCTCAAAGGAAATAAAACTGAAAACTCTTGATCTCACCCAAAATAACCATTCTGCACCCTGTCTGAACCTTGGCCTCTCTACCTACCAGCCCACTCAAAACCACTACTGAGGGTGGTATCCCACTGTTAAGAAATAGACAACACCATAGGGCCTTTCAGGCCACCAAACTAGTAATCAAAAAAGAAACATGAAAGACACAGGCATGACCTCTTTTGAGCTCTCTGATCTTGAGTTATCCTCCATCCCCAGAGGAGAAGCAGATATTGGGCTCCTGCCTTTCATTTGGACCCATTTTCTTTTTTTCTTTTTTCTTTTTTTTTTTTTTTGCGGTACTGGGGATTGAACCCAGGGACATTCTACTTCCAAGCTACACCCCAGCCCTATTTTTTATTCTTTATTTTCAAACAGGGTCTAAGTTGCAGAGGGCCTCACTAAGTAGCTGAGGCTGGCCGTGAACCCGGATCCTCCAGTCTCAGCCTCCCAAGTA
>PVJS01061992.1:0-10851 GCA_004027185.1 Glis glis | reverse complement strand
CCGGGTTCGCGGCCAGCCTTAGCTCGCTCTCTCTCTCTCTCTCTCTCTCTCTCTCTCTCTCTCTCTCTAGTGAGGCCCTCCGCAACTTCGTGAGACCTGGTTTCAAAATAAAGTATAAAAAAATAGGGCCGGGGGTGTAGCGCGGAGGTAGAATGCCCCTGGGTTCAATCCCCGGTACCACACACAAAAAAAATTGACACATAATTATTGTGTATACCAACCGGGCACCACATGATGTTTTGAACCATGTATTCACTTAGATTCATAAAGATATTATACAAAGGTAAAGGATATTCAGCAATAAATTACAGTTTCCTTTTTTACCCTTTCATGTCTTGAAATAGTTGCTTTTAAAACTTTAAGATAAAATCTCAATGTTTAATTTTTTTAATTTTAGAAAAGAGCTTTTAGGAAACTTGTGTCTATATCTATTTCTTAGAAGTATAGTGTAGTTGTCATAATTTATCTTGGTAGGTTCTGTTTTAGTGGGTTTAAAATTCATTCTGATTTACCTATACTGTATTTAATTGTGTTGCATTCTTAAATCAAGTAAGAAACTTAGAGTTAGATTAGAAAATAAGAAAAAAGCTTGTTTACTTATAAACGTTTTCTTTTTTAAAAAATAACTTTCCTGATTATCCTAACCATATAGTTAATAATTTATTATAAAGGTGAGAGGATTATTGTTTTCTGTGCCTTCAATTTTTTTCTGTGCATATATTCATGAGTAATTTATTTCTTTTAGAAAAACAGGGTCATATCCTATGCACTGTTTTATAACTTGGAAGATTTAACCTACTGTCTTGCCAACATAGTTTCATACCATTATTTTAAATGATTGCAAAGGATCCATCTGGAGTAAGCCTGTTTAAGAAAATGGCAAATCTAAATATACTGTTTAATTAAGTATTGCGTTTTTAATTATCTTCTTTGTTATATTGATCCTTAGTGTACATAATGACACTTGTGCATTTAAAAATGTTGAGTAATTTTTACTAAGAATGATCAAATGCTACTTTAAGACACATCAAAACCATGAAAGAGATTGTTAGTCTGTTTTATAAACAAATAAATCTCTTCAAAATACAATAAACTTTTCCTCTCAGTATATTTATTTGACATTCTCCTTATTTACAGAAATTGTATAATGTTTATCTTGTAACACATACATTTTAATGTGCTCGCGAGGTTGTGGTCCGAGAGGGAGAGCGTATCATAATCTGGAGCGTGAGCTCTTTGCATGATTTCAGTCTGAGTTCCAGAAATACTTTTCTGTTTCCCTCTTGCCTTCGTGTGCATGTGTGGTTGCCAGTTACAGAAAGGAGCTAACAGCACTTGCAGGAGAGATTCTTCCACTCCACTCTTCAGTGACTGTCGCACAAGCCTGCAATTGTGGGGCGTTCTCCCCTCTCACCCACAGCCCAGGGCTGTGAGGGACCGGGAAGGGGCTGCTGGCCTGATTAACTCATCTCTTGGCCTTTTGCTCCTGCGCACTGAGCTTTCAGAGCTCCTGGTGACAGAAGTGGTGTAGGACTTGAATGGATGTCCCATGCACGTCCAGTCAGCTTTTTTCCATTCCCTTCCATGTTAGCAGAGCAGGTGCTGAGTCTCATTTGAGGATTTAATGGTATCTGCTGGTGACACCTTAGAGTCTACTCTGCTGATCACACTAATAGCCAAATGGAAGATAACAGTCGTTTTTGGCATTCGAAGCCTAAAATATTGCGAACTTCCTCCCCTAATTAAAAAAAAAAATCTCTTTGCTGAGACTTCAGATGGGATGATTTGATATTCTATGTGGGGAAAATTAGGGTAGGATTGAGAGATTTGTGCTTTTAAATTCTTTTATGGTAGCATAGTTTTATGTGTATACTCAGTCCAGTTATATGCATATGTTACATATGTAAAAATTCTAAGTTTGGAATTATTACTGATTAATAAAACAGATACATTTTTATATCATCTTTTTTGACAACTTAATCTCAGTTGACATATGGCTTCTTATACCTGAAAGGTTTATTTTTCATAAATATTTTAGGAAGATTTACTCTTGTGTTTGTGGTCTGTACAGGTTTTGTCTTGGGTGTTTGGGGAGAATCATCCTTTGGTTCTTTTTTATCTCAGCTTGTAGGAAATGAAAAATACATAAACAACCCAAGTATCGATGTAGATGAGGTGCTAAATAAATTGTAATAAGCACCAGAGGACATCCGAACGTGTTGATCGCAAAGCTGCGTGATGATTTTAATGTTGTGAAAGGTTAGCTTTTCAATTGCAAGACTTAATTACTTTTCAAATGAATATTTCATAACAGTTATTTTTTCCTTGAATATACAGCTACATCCGTATTCTGTTCCCCATGTGGTACATGTGGAGCAGCTGGGACCAAGAATTTCTGCTTTTTATTTGAAAACTATGTTTTTTAAAGGTTCAAAGTTAATATTGGGCAGTGCTCTCCCCACCATGACTTTGTTGATTCTCACCTAGAATGTGGCTGTGCAGTCGGGGTTCTCCACACACAGAGGCACCCTCTCTCACCCACTTGTGCCTGTTGGTCTTCAGCAACTGGCTTTTGTGCTCAGTGTCCCCACTTTATCTCAATGTTATGGAAAGTGGGTGTCAAGAAATATGATTATTAATTATTATGTGCCTGCTCTGCCCAGTTTAGCAGAGGTTGATGGAATAAACTAAATCTGCAGTTCAGTTCATGGACATGTGTTAGTAGTAGAAAACAGATTAAATTTATATAAAGTTTAAAATAGAAACGGGAAAAGTTATTGTATTATAAATAGGGATAATCTTTACTAGCCTCTTTTTCTAGTTCTTTAATATTAAACATACTTTTGAAGTTTTGGAACCTAATGTAGAATTGTAGCTTCCTAATTATTTGGGGAGGAACTTTTTGAACATTAAAATTTTTTGTTATTACTTTGATTACCTGAAAGTTATATTTAAATGTATATTTGCAACTTACTGCAGACCATTAAATTCATTCCTCTTTATTAAGTTCTGAGAATTTAGAATAGATGTGCAATTTTTGTCTTTAAGAGTTAGGTAGTATATACTTGTAATTACTAGGATACATTCTTTGTACATTTACAACCTGTGCTGTTTGTATATTTGCGATTAGTTTTATTTACTGTTGATGACATACCAGCTAGAGTGGATGAGACTAGCCTCAGCAGAGGGGCCACAGCTTCTTATAGTGTGTCTAAGATATTTAGGATCTGCTCCCTATATTTTTCTTCAGTAAATGGGCCAGTCCTCATCTGTATGTATTGGTAATTTATCATTTGATAAGACAGACCTACAGCCAAACAGATTATAGTTAACTGTTTCTTGCTTAACTTGAAATTCACATTGAGAATTTATAGTGGGCCAGTAATACTTAAATGGTGTATTGCTATTCACAGTTTTCTAAGGTTTAGGAAGACACACTTTAAAATCTTGTTCACTTTATTATTTTGGTAGTCTAAATGCTTAGGAGCAGTAGTTTCAATGTGAGGGAAAAGTTTCTACAGTACAAACATAGATAACTTTTAGCAGCCCATGAACTAAGTTATTAAAAGAGCTAGAAAAGAGGCTATTAAACTTTGTGGAAAGTTATCTTTGATTTTTGTTAATGTGGATAATGTTTTCTTACTTTTTAGTTGCCTTGATTGTACATTTTATCTCAACCATCATTAGAGATTTCTAAATCTAGTCTTTTGGGGAGCTTGAAATGGTGACAGTATTATTGTCTTTCAAAATCTACCTTATGTTTGAACATTGGAAGATATGCATTCTGAATATAAATTAGTTTTATACATTCATGTACATGTACACATATACATACATACATACATATATATGTACATACACATTTTCTTTAGATAAGAATGTTCACCAATATTAAGACACAAATTATCAGTGGATATGTCTTTAAATAAGTATGAAAAAGCCATGAAGATAAATTAGCTGTTACCATCAGATTAATGATTAATTTGGAGAGGGCATTTTTTTCCTGATGCTTCCTTCCTTTGACTGATTTTCATTGCTCTGTGAATGATGAATAAGAAAAGAGGGAGAGAGAGAGAAAATGTATATGTATATATCTTGCGCTTTTAGTACATAAGATTTGTTTCAGTGCTTTAACAATATAGTAATTTAATTTATAATTCCATTTGAAATAAAATTTCCAGGCTGCTCTTATGTATTAAATCCTATGTCATATTCATTGTTATCATAGTGAATATGTAAATTTTAGACTTTTCTGAATATTTAAAATTGTTTGAATTGATCCTTTAGTCCTTTTTTATAATTTAGACTTATAATTATATTGAAGCATAGATACTGTATGAGCCTCCTTTTGGGAGTTCTGGTAGTTTTGAAAGTGGAGACAAGATTCACAATGAATTTAGATTCATCTGATAGGGAGCTCAGTTTTAGAACTTATTTTTCTTTCAGTTAAGTAAATCTTTGCAGTAGCTGTATGCAAATTCAGTGTTGTATAGATTTGGGGTACTAGTCCTCTAGTGTTTTCTGTTCATTATGTCCTGGGAAGGGTTGTCCTTTCTCTCTCTTGGGTCACCAGTGCCCTTTGGAGTCCCTGCCTCCTGGTGGGCATGCTGGGACCTGCTGGCCATGTCTGTGGTGCCTGGTGGGTCCTATCCCTCCGTCCGGCCAGCGCCTTCCTTGACTTGGGCCTCTCTAGACTGTTGCACGCCAGCTGGGGAATCATCATTTTAAACTGTTACCCAGTAATGCTGCTTGGTATCCAGCATTTCAATTTTAGTACTGACTATTGTATGTTGATATAAATATTTGAACATTTTGTTCCTTTTGCCATTATTTTACGAAGATGAGGGGAAATGGGAAGTTGAGAGTGAATATTAGTGATGAGAAATCTATATCTGAAAAATATGAAACGAAGATGTGAAACATTTGGAGAAGAGGAATATAGGAATTCTTCTGTCTCAATTGACTATACGTTACCCCATGGCAAGACAGTAAATTCTCAGGAGATTGTTTGAGAAGGCAAGTGTAAATGGTGCATGTGTTTTCCTTCTTTGTCATCCCATCCTGTGTCATCACACTCTGCTGGTGGACCCTACGTAACTCCTGTGCTGACGGGCTCTTGCTCTTTGCCGTTGCACGTGCTGTAGAAATATGCTGGGTGAGCGCAGGACTCTTGGCATCTCCAGGACTCTTCCCCTCTGGTGTTATAAACATATAGACTGCTGAGGTGAGTAGGGTCTGGGCTTGAATCCTGGCACTGCCAACTCTAGCTCTGTGATAGGAGCAATTCATTCCACTTTTCTTCTCACTTGTTTGTTTTGCCAAAAATGGGAACAAAGGTTACTTTCCACAGAATTATCATCAGGTTCCTTGAGAACGTGCACTATAGTGTCTCAGTGATGGGGCTCGGTGTCTGTTGTGAATGGTTACTGTGGCATGAGGCTCTGTGCTGCCTGTTTGCAGCAAAGGAGGCCGCCCCTGGGCATCAGCCCCCGCAGTGGGGCGAGGCCTGTGGAGGCACCGCGTGCCCCAGAGGGAGGCCCTGTTGGCCAGGATTGTCAGCTTCCAGTCAGACTGGTTCTCTTTCTTGGTTGACATTTTTCATAAGGCCGAGAATTTCACTTTCATTAAGTATATTTCTGGAAAACGCATTCCAGATTCCAAACAGTGTGACTTATAAATGAACTTGAGTAGTATCATTTATTTGTAAATTATTTTAGGAATGGACACCGAGTAAAAATACACTTGCTATTCATATCTCAGTAAATTTATGTTTATGTGTGTCAAAAAATCCAGAAAATACTGCATATGGATGCAAGTCTCTATTGATATTGTGTCTGTTGGTCTGGGCTAAAACGACCCCTTTCCAGCCTGTGAGTGGGTGGGTTGCCCTGCCCAGTCCTGCTGGGTCTGTACTGTGGGCTCTCCTGTGGGGACTGGTGTGTCTCAAGACAATAGGCTGGGGAAAGAGTGTAGTCAGGGTTCAGAACACACAGCAGAACTTTGTTTAAGCTAGTGAACTCATATTTGTAGGCATTGTGAGGCAGTTTTCTCCATTTATAGAAATGAGAAATCAGGAAAACTTTTAGACTTCACAATAATAGAATGATTGCTTTACATATAATAGTTACCCAACAGCCAAGTTAATTAACCTTTACAGCCAACCTTCTTCCACTGGTGGTAGTTTACAACCGTATTAATCTATAATACAGATATGTGACTTTAAACATGTGAGTTAATGTGGTCCGGGGAACTTAGATTGGTCAACATTTATTAAAATAGAAGTTTAAAAGCATACTTCAGCATTATATTTGATTTTCTAAAGAAAAGAAATAGACTGATAACTAAGAAGGCTCAGTAATTTTAATTTTTTTCTTCTGTCTTGTTTATGTTTTATTCTCTCATGCCTTGTGTTGACCGCCATCACATGAACCAATTCTAGGTTAAAGCAATTCATATTTGTGATTCAATGTTCCCTTTTTCAGTGCCAGTCAGTAAACTATAGCATTTAGAAATTACTTTTTTTTTTTTAAATGTGTAGTACTTGTGATTGAATGCCTAGGGGCATTCTACTTCTGAACCACAATCCCATCCCTTTTTTATTTTTTATTTTTGAAATAGGGTCTTGCTAAATTGCTGAGGCTGTCCACGAACTGCGATCCTCCTGTCTCAGCCTCCCAAGAACTGGGATTACAGGCGCAAGCCACTGTGCCCAGCTCCTACTTTTGATTTTTATCTTTTAAAAAAGTTTGGTATTTCCCTGTCTTCTGCCACACTTGAAATGTGTGTTATTTAACCATACTGAAATGCTCTATTTAAGATTGTTCAGTGAATCTGCCATGATGTTTTAAATTTTGGAATATTGTAAACAATTTGTTCTAAGCTATTTTAATCCTATTTTATTAACACTGCCAAATTTTGTAATTAGTAAATAATACCAAAGAGTGGTATCCTTTTAGGTTGTAGAACAACTGTGTGCAGCTAATGGTGACAGACTTCTCGAATATCCAGCCTTCCTCCTGTTTGGTCCTCTCTCAGCCCTTTCTGCACTCCCTCCTCTGATGGACAGTTTCTGAATTACAGCACCTGGTGCTTGTGTTTGGAGAGCGCGCCCGTTGTCTTCTGGGCCTGGCTTCTTCTCTGCCCGGCTCTGGCCCTCCTGGCTCTAGTGGACGGCATGATTTGGCTGCATGGTGCTTGGTGTGAACGTGGCTCTGCTTTCCCTCGGGGCTTCCCTTTGCTCTCCGCTGCTGGCTCCTTGGCCAGTGGAGTTCTGATGCTGGTCACATGTAAACAACCGTGTCGCTGCTGTGTCCTCTTTGTTTTTCCCTGTCTTAAAATTCATTGTTGAAGAATGTTTGGGAAATTTATAATTAAGAAAAATTCTCAGGAAGAAGATACTGATTGTTGGGATTTGGGGGCTCTGTATTCTATCAGTCTTGAATCCATGGCATTCTTCTTTTGTGCTTTTACTTGCTTTGTAATCTGGGAAAAAATAATATTCTTTTAAATCGTAGTGCCCTTAATACAATGAGCCTCATTCCTTTTATTTTTCTTTTCTCTTTTGAATACGTATTTATACTGACAGAAGATTGCATGAGCTAACTGAGCAGAGCTTCGCACAGTGGCTTCCTATAGAGGACTCCATCAGTTCATTCCCTTGTTATTTAGCCTCAAGTTCCTTAACTTTACAGTGGGCATGCTGAAATGAAACAGAATGTAATGGTGTTGAAAGACGCGCGCGTGTGTGTGTGTGTGTGTGTGTGTGTGTGTAGAAAAAAAAATCTGAACCAGATATACCAGACAGTAACAGTAGATAAACTTAGAAATGAGTGAGTTTTCTATTATGCATAACATATCACCACTAATATGGAGATTTAAAACAATACCCATTTATTATTTCATAGTTTCTGCGGGTCAGGAATCTGAGCATGGCATAGCTGAGTCCTGTGCTCAGGATCCCCTAGGGCTGACCTCGGTGTATCCTTGGGAATGTGAATTCACCTGAAGTATGGGGTTCTCTTCATTCAGTATAGCCATAGAGTTCAGGGTAGCTTGCTTCTTAGAGTCAGCACAGCCTTCTGACCCTCTTCTTCCCCCCTGTACTGAGGATTGAACTCAGGCTTCATGTGTGCTAGGCAAGGGCTCTACCACTGAGTTACATCAGTCCATTCCATTCCATTCGACAGGATCCTACTCAGTTGCTCAGGCTGGCTTCTTAACTGTATGTCCTCCTGCCTCAGCTTTCCTATTGGCTGGGATTACAGGTGTGTGCCACCACACCTGGTTTCTGACCCTTTCTACAGAGCTCTCCTAATTAGGTCCAACCTACCCAGGATAATTTCCCTTTCTATTAACTCAGAGTCAACTGATTAGGGACCTTAATTACATCTGCAAAATCCTCTGACCTTTGCCATTAAATGTAACTCAATCATAGGTGTAATGTCTCAATATAGTCAGAGGTCTTACCTGCCTCAAGGGGGTGGATGGGCATGTGTAGGGTATGTACAAGAGCTGGGACTCTTGGGGGCTGTCTTAGAATCTGCTGGCCCCTGTGTGGGAATGGATTCAGAAGGATTTTGTTCTTTAGATGATATAGTTCTGCACTTAAACATTTAAAAAATCATACATGAAATGTTAAAATAATTCTTTTTATTCTTTGATGAGTGATTCTCCCAGAATTTCTTTTTTTTTTTTTCTTTTGGTACTGGGGATTGAACCCGGGGCATTCTACCTCTGAGCTACACCCCCAGCCCTACTTTTATTCTTTATTTTGAAAAAGGGTCTCACCAAGTTGCCGAGGGCCTTACTAAGTAGCTGAGGCTGGCCGCGAACCTGGATCCTCTGGTCTCAGCCTCCCAAATACTGGGATTACAAGCGTGCACCACCACACCCAGCCAGAATATCTAAATGAAAATTAAAAGACCTAAATTATAGAAGGAATTTTAGCTGATATATACCGACTCATTAATAGCAGATCTCAAAGATGTTTATTTAGCATTTCCAACCCGTCAGGGAAGCAAGTGGTCTAGACCAGGAGTTCTGTTTAGTAGCTGGGGGTGGGGCCAGCCGAAGACCTAGGGAAGTGCAGTGGTTGGCTCCTAGTCTCAGCGGCTGTTGTGTGGGCTACAGTGAGCTGCCCACTCACCTCTTCACCTGTGTCCACGACCTTTGCCTTTCTGTGTATAAAATTGAGTAAGCCTACTTCATTAAGAATATTTATTTTAATGAAATGATGTCATGTCAATGAAGGATTTTCCTGAGTTAGCAGCAAGTGTATAAACAAATTTGGACACCATAATTTGAAATGAGAACTCCAAGCATGGGAGGACACTTGGTTTCTAGTTATTTATTGAAACAGGAAGCTGTCTTACCTTTCCACTTTGACCCTGGCTGTTATTAGTATTCTTGGGATTCAGGTGAACACATGCATTACATCAGTCTCCTCATGTTGACCTGGATATAACCAGCAAAACCAGTAAGCATAGAAATAAGAATGATTCCAGTTCGGACACTTATTAATACAAGCCATCTTCTTACAAATGACCCATCAAAAAGATCTACCTTAGAAGGGTGCGGTGGCAAATGCCTGCATCCTAGTGACTCTGGTGCCTGAGGCAAGAGGATCCCAAGTTCAAGGCCAGCCTGGGTAACTTAGCGCAACCCTATCTCAAAATTAAAAAGGGCTGGGGTTGTAGCTCAGTGGTAGAGCACCCCTGAGTTCAATCCCCAGTACTCACCCCCCCCAAAAAAAAAGTTAACCTCACAATTTTGGTAAAAAAACTTCCATTGAAAAGTCATTTTAAACCTTCAGTTTCTTTGTATTTTGATTTTTTTGAAGAAAATAAATAGAAAAATCATAGAAATAAGTGATACTTTGGTGTTAACATTGCTGGTTTTGAGAAGAGTTAAAACATCACCCTCTACTGTGTCTCACATTATATGATAGATTACAGACATTATAGTAGATCCTGTGTAATAGAATAGTCGTCTCCGTTGTATCATACCACGTGAAAAGTGCTCATCTCAGACTGTGCGTGGGGCACAGCAGTCACCAGCTGCATGTGGCTGTGTGCGCTGAAATGTGGCCAGTGTGACTAAGGTACAAAATTTAAATTTATTTAGTTTTAATGAATTTAAGTTGACATAGCTACATGCAGCTAGTGGCAGTAATGTTGTGCAGCACAGATAGTTCTCTGCAACCGCGGGGGTAAGTGAATGTAGTTACAAGTTCACATCATGAAGTAGTAGCTAAATGATCTTTGAAATCTCTTCTAATGATCAAATTCTGTGCTTTATTGTTTACTGTAAAATACTTTTAATGCATTTTAAGAGCATATGCAGCATTATATTATTTGTAAATTTCTACTTGTTTATATATCTTTCTACTTTTATGCAGTGAAATAAATTTTTTGGTTGTTGGTTTAAACATAACTTAGTTTTTAAGCATTACCAAATTCCCACTATTAAATGGAGGTTGGAGGCAGTGGAATTCATAAAGAAAATTCTATTTTAGTTTACATTTCAAACCTCCCAAACCATTCCTGCTGTCAGGGAAAATGAGACTTGATTTGTTTGACTTGAATAGTGGACAACCTCTGCCCCCTTTTTTTTTTTGCTTCAGTTTGATATACCAGTTTATCTCAATAGTAATAATAATACGTTTACTTTAAAATTCCTTCATAACTGGGCGTGGTGGCGCATGCTTGTAATCTCAGTACTTTGGGAGGCGGAGACTGGAGGATCCGGGTTCGTGGCCAGCCTCAGCTCTCTCTCTCTCTTTCTCTCTCTCTCTCTCTCTCTCTCTCTCTCTCTCTCTCACCCTGTCTCTCTCTCTCTACCTAGTGAGGCCCT
>PVJS01061991.1:0-10850 GCA_004027185.1 Glis glis | reverse complement strand
AGCAAACATTGGAAAACTGTAAGCAGAACAAATACTGGAGCTTAATGGGATTATGAGACATCTGATTTTCAACTAACATGATTATAGGAATTTCTTTTTTTTTTTTTTTTGCGGTACTGGTGATTGAACCCAGGGGCATTTTACCTCCGAGCTACACCCCCAGCCCTATTTTTTAGTCTTTATTTGGAAACCAGGTCTCATGAAGTTGCGGAGGGCCTCACTAAGTAGCTGAGGCTGGCTGCGAACCTGGATCCTCCAGTCTCAACCTCCCAAGTACTGGGATTACAAGCGTGCGCCACCACGCCCGGCTGGGAATTTCTTAAACACCACAAAGTACCCTATATATACTCCGGAAAGGCAATACTTTTGGAGTAGGATTAATCTAGCCTTAGAGAAAAAAGTACTTGAGATTTAGCCTAAGAAAGCTTAAAAACAAGCCTATAAAAATCAAGCTAATCTGTAAGTAAATTAAATACTCTAGTAAGGTAGCAAAATCTTGAAACATAAAACCATAGTATCCATCATGTCCATAAAAAATAGAAGGCAGCAGAAGACCAAAAAATCTGACTCACAACCAAGACAAAAAAAAAAATACAGACTACAAACATCATACATTTTAGAATTTTAAAGACTTAGCCGGGCGTGGTGGCGCACGCTTGTAATCCCAGTACTTTGGGAGGCCGAGACCGGAGGATCCGGGTTCGCACCCAGCCTCAGCTCTTTCTCTCTCTCTCTCTCTCTCTCTCTCTCTCTCTCTCCTTAGTGAGGCCCTCTGCAACTTCGTGAGACCTGGTTTCACAATAAAATATAAAAAATAGGGCCGGGGGTGTAGCGCAGAGGTAGAACGCCCCTGGGTTCAATCCCCGGTACTGCAAAAAAAAAAAAAAAAGAATTTTAAAGACTTTAACACACTACTAAGTATATACCCAATGATTGAAGGAAATATTAAACATAATGTGGGACTAGGCAGGAATTTAAAAGTAAGAATATATTCAAGGGTATGAGGAAAAAGTTGAACATAATGAGGGAACCAATAGGAATCAGAAATTTTTCTTTAATTCTACAAGTCTACCGGCACATTGACATAATATTTCTCCATCAAGTAGTTTATTATAGAAGCTCAATAATCAACTTAAGCATGTATTATGTAGAATTTCAAATTTTAAATATCATAGAAATGTATCTCATTATAGTTTAACAGATAATGATGAAAATAGTTGTTAAAAATTTTAATGGATTAAGATATTTCATAGCACAATCTCATAATCTCAAGTTTTAACTTAGGGCAGTTTTGAAAAACATTTTAATTTAAATAATAAATCATTTATTAATTGATTGGTTGATGCTGGGGATTGAACCGAGGATCTCACTCATGGAAGACAAGCACTCTAGCACTGAGCTACACTCCAAGAGCAGAAACATCTAATTATTTTAAATATGTTTAGTTTCTTGTTATGAGAATATTTTCACAAAAACCAGTAAAGTAAAAAAGTATATAATAAAGTTTATATGCACACTACCATAATTTTAACATACATAATTAATGATTTAAAATTTTGTGTAATATAATGTAATTGATAAAGATGCGTCACCTTTATATTCATCCAAATACCCCTATTCTTCTATTCTTCTCAAGAGGCAACCACTACCATTAATTTGGTGAGCCACCTGTGTGTGCGTGTGTGTGTGTGTGTGCACGTGCACGTGTGGGTGCATATGCCTGGTTATGTGTTCATGTGTAATATAAAACCTGGTTCTGTGATATCTTATAAATTATATAATTTTATCATATGCAAATATATTTCTGAAACCCCACTTTAAATTTAATATAATCTTAAAAATGCTGTCTTCCGAGATGTCTCCATTTTCATTGCTGTGTAGTGTCACATTTCACTTAATGATTCTCTACCAAAAGATATTTAGATGGTCTATAATTTTTTATAATTCCAACAATTATAAAATGAACATCATTACACACATCTACTTGTAAACTCATGTGAAATTTTATGTATAATAAAATTAGTTCTACCCTCAAAAAAAAATTAAATAAATATTTGAAGAAAATTTGTGGGACTTTATATATCATCTAGGCTTGTGGGAGGAGGGCCTTAACCAAAATAGGAAACCAGAAGTTAGATGTATTAGCCAGCATTTTCACAGCTATAATCCAAAGACCTGACCATATAATTTAGAGGAAGGAAGGTTTATTTGCTCACAGTTTGGAGTTCAGTTCATGTGAGGCCGGGGTCCACGGGTCTCAGGGCATTACAGTGGGAAGTGGAGAGAGGAAGAGCACAAGGCTTTGCTCTCACACCATGGAGACTAGAAGCAAGAGAGAGTTGAGGGGAGGAGGAACCATATATAATCCCCAAGGCCACAGTCCCAGGGACCCACCTTCTCTAGCCACACCCTACCAGAACAGGCCACCACCTGGGTAAATCCATTACAGTGCATTTATCCACTGCTGAGATTACAATCAAATCCTACTTCCAACATTGCCACTCCGTTTCTGTGAGGGCTGGGGGGCACCCCAAATCCAAACCATTACATTATGTTGGGAGCCATCTTAGCCTACACAATGAGGTCACCATTTTGGACTGGCTCAGCTATGTACATAGTACATGCTTAGTGGAAATTGTCAGCAAGCAGACAAGCTTCCTTGGACAGGATGGGATCACAAGGTGGACTTTGATGACCTCCTAGTCTCCCTGAAATGTTTACCCTGCCTCTCCCTAGACTTAGCTCCTGACGGCCACACCCTAAACCTAGCTCGAGACTGCCTTTTCCTAAAACTTAGCCTTTAACCCTAAACTTAACTTGTGACCTCCTTGCCTTTTGCTTTGTTTAAACCCTTAATAAAAAAGGACGCTGGCTGCAGGTCAGAAGAATTGCCTGGATCCTCCTCAGCCAACCCCGATATTAAAAAATAATTTTGGACCCAGAGTCGTCGATGCTAGGGACTTCAGCAAGCAGCAAATGTGGCACTGGTCCATCACAACATTAGAATTGTAAGCTCTTAGAGGTAGTTGTGTCAAACGAAACTAAATAGGTAGGTGATAAATTGTGTGCACTGTAGATTGACAAAGTTAATGTCTATCATATACTAAGGGTCTTTGCAAATTATTAGGACAAAAGAGTCAGGTAAAACTCAATAGAAAAATTGGCACTTTACAGGAGAGGAAATGTAATGATCCACAGTTGTAAGAATAACAGGCCCAAGTCTCACTAGCAATGAGGGAGTAAAAGAGCTGAGCTCCAGAGTACAGTGATAGCTTCTTGTATAATAACACAGCCTCGCTGCACCCTCCATGTCTTCCTTGCTCTACCTACCCAGTGCTTTGCCTGTCCCTGGGAAAGTACATAGAGGAAGACCTAGGACTGCTGGCAGTGCAGCCACAGGAATCAGTGGTCTTCATGTGTGCGGTTCCGAACATCATCCATACTTGACACTTCTCCCTCTGCACAGAGAAGAGATGAGATGGTGGGAAATACCAGTTATCAGGTCTCCGTGGGTTGATCATGTTCTTCCCTGTTTCACCCTTCAGTTGCTGCCTTCTCCTTGAAGGTCATCTGCACTAAAATGCAGGATGGCTCAAGTTAATTTTGCTTTTCCCACAACCAGGTTTTCAGCTAAGAAAATGAGTCATTTTTTAGGGAGAGCAAGGAGAGGAGATAATGGAAGGAAGAGAAAGAATTTTAGGAATGCCTGAGTCCAAGCAGGGAAAATGGATTTAAACACCAAGAAGTAATTTTCACAGAGGATAATTGTAGGAATGTAATAGCTTGAGAGTACAGAGATTTCACATTTGAGAGGAGCCTTTTGAATGCAATGAGTATGGGAAAATTTCTCTCCTAACTCAACATTGGCTCAACTTACAATAATTCATAATGAAGAGAAACCCTGTAAGTACAGTGGATGTAAGAATTCAAGCAGGATGCTATGTCCCCAGAGATTTCATACAGGAGAGAAACCTTGTGGCATTCTTCAGTGGGGAAGAGTCTACAAGGATCATGTCTTAACACTGGAGTGGGGGCCACCTAAGTGGATGGATACACTGTGGGAAGGCTCTCGCTAATCATTCATCCCTTGTCCAGAGGAACAAGTTCACACTCCAGAGAAGCTCTGCGACTGTGAATAAGAATTCAGCCACTGGCCAGCCAACCTTGATACACACAAGAGAAGTCATGAGGGAGAAAAGAAACCTCACACACATAACCAGTGTGGAAGAGCATTCTGCACACATCTAACCATCTGCACAAGAAAACTCATTCTGAGGAGAAACCCTAAAATTATGATGCGTGTGGGAAAATCTTTAGCAAGAGAAATCCCCTTGATGACCATCCAGAGTATTTAGACCAGAGAAGCAATTTCAGCGAAATAAATATGAGAAATCACATGTATGTAAACATTCTCAATGTAACAGATGAGAAAAGCCTTTGGTGACCACTCAGACGTGAGCTAGCCGTGCAGGTCTCACACTGGAGAGACACCTGTGCCTGGAACCAGTGTGCACGTACCTCGGCTGGTGTCATATCAGGAAACCCATCTGGGAAAACATAAAGATTTCTTTTAGCATATTACACACCAACAAATCATATGTTTGCAAATGACATCTTTTTGAACACACGTAGAATAAAGACATAGGGTTGCGTTAGTTGTACTTAGAGCAGAAGCTGGTGACAAGTAACAATAAGTGAGATCGGTCCCCTTCAGAGCAGTTCTACAGCAAAAGTTACTGCTGAAAAGTCTTTGCAAAGAATTAAGCATTCTGTTGAGTACCCAGGCAACTTTTCCTTTAATAATCCATCACTGTTGATTAGCAGTACCATTTTTTTTATGCTGCTGATAAACCATGATTACAAAGACTTTGAGGCTCTCAGAAAATAACCTTGAATGTTAGTCAAAAAATGTAGTATATGAAATAATGTCTCTCTTATTTCATTGGTGTTAAACTATATATGTTCATGTAATGGAGAGGTGGAAATATGAATAAATACATGATTTGTAAGTAAATTTAAAAATAGCAATTGTTTGTCAGTATTGCTTGTAGGGCCAGGAAGGTGGAAACAAAGGTGGGTGAGTACCTGTTAGGAGACAATGGCTTAACCAAAGCTGAGTGAGTACCTGTTAGGAGACAATGGCGTAAACAAAGGTGGTGCCTATTCAGAGATGAATGGTTTAATATTCCAGCAATTAGAAATGATTTAGAGTTATATGTTATTATGCAGTAATTAGAAATGATTTAGGGCTAGGTAAATTGATATCTATAAGGTATCATTGAATTTTTAAAAGTAAGCTACAGAGAGTAGATGTAATCTTATTTGTGTAAAGGAAGGAAGAAAAAGCCAAGTATACACATATGTGTATATATATATATATATATGCATACATTGTAATTATTGCTAAGTATATGTGCTTGTATAGTAGCAAAGAGGACAGTACTCAGAGATACATACCATCTCATTAACATGATTTGGCAGATATAAAAGACCAGATGAATATAGGAGAAATTCCCAAATATTTTATGAATCACATTTATTTAAAACTATATGTGTTTTAGCAATGTGTGTTTATGTCTAAAGTAATTCATATGATTTAGAGAGTCTGTGTCTTAAGGTAGATTCAATAACCAAATGATTACTTTTTCTGGGATCAAAATAAATCTACCAACTGCAGCAGAAAAATGATATGATGATACTCGAGCCCTTTGGGGAATCTTATTTGATAACTTACTCCCAGCTTAGAAAAAAATTCTTTCCAGGCTAGCATATCATATGTCCTGTTCATAAAGAACAAAATTAGAGGCAGCAAACAGGCCTCACCAGCTAATTATACCAGCTGGACCAGTGTAAACCTAGGTTTGTTTCATTACTTTTCTTTTTCATAGATGAGGATGGCCTTGGAATAAGTATCATTGGAATGGGTGTTGGAGCAGATGCTGGACTTGAGAAGCTAGGAATTTTTGTCAAGACAGTAACAGACGGTGGTGCTGCTCAGCGGGATGGCAGGTAAGCGACTGACCTCTGTTGCTAGTGACTTCGAATCCTAGGAAATGTTCTTTCAGATATAACTGATATATCTGAAAAATATAACTGAATTTCTTTCAGTTATATCTTTCTTCTTTTGAATTTTTTTTTAAGGAAAGAGTTTCAGAGTGTTTGCAGATATGGGAAATGTGAAAACACTTGAATTATGTTCTGATTTGTAGGCAAAGTATCTGCTTTAATGTATAGTAGATAAATGAGTCGGTGGCTCGGTCTCTATCTACTTAGTGAGAAGTGCACAGTAACATGGCCGTACACAGTTGAAGAACATGTACTGTGGAGGTTAGCATGTAGTTTTACTTCAGAAATATTGAAACAAATGATAATAGTTCTGGCATTTTTGAAAATGACAGAGGGGAAATTAGGAACTCTGCTTCTGCATTGATGATAGTTTTGGAGATAAGTGTTTTTTCCAGATGAGTTCTACCTAAAAACATGGGTTCTTGCCAGGTGTGGTGGCACATACCTGTAATCCCAATACTTGGGAGGCCAAAACAGGAGGATTGAAGGTTTGAGGCCAGCCTCAGCAACTTAGTGAGATCCTCAGCAACTTAGTGAGACTCTATTTCAAAATAATAAAAAATAAAACATGGGTTTGGGGTGTAGCTTGGAGGTAACATGCCCTTGAGTTCAAAGCCCCCATAAAAATAAATAAATAAATAAATAAAACACATGAATTCTTGAGTGCTACCTACAACTGTAGAATTAAAATTGCCAGGAGCGTCTGTCATTATACACTTGGATAATTCTGATGTACAGCAGAGTATCACATAATCTTTTTTTTGTGTGTGTGGTACTGAGGATTGAACCCAGGGGCATTCTACCTCTGAGCTACATGCCCAGCCCTATTTTATTTTTTATTTTGACACAGGGTCTTGCTAAGTTACTGAGGGCCTCACTAAATTGTTGAGGCTGGCCTCAAACCTTCAATCCTCCTGTCTCAACCTGCCAGGTACTAGGATTATAAGCATGGGCCAATGAACTGGGTCAGTAGTCATTGATTAATGTTTTAACTTTGATCATCTCAAGTTACATGTATTTGTAATGTAAAGATTTTGATTGATCCTCACACCAGCCTCCTGATGAAGAAGCAGAGGTTGGCAACAGATGTAGATAGACGTCGGCCCCATAATATGACTACCCAATTCAAAGAAGTATCATATTTTTTAGGATCATTTAATAATTGACTTTTTTTTCAGCGTAAGCATATATCCTTTAACCATCGTATCAAGAAATAATAAAGCATATTGAAAGTAATTTGTGAATCTCTTTTGAGACCCATAGTAGTAGTCTTCCTTTTGTAATCCTAAAAGCACATACTAATATACATAGGTATTTCCCTGGGGGATACTAAATTGATTTATGTGAATTGAAAACCATACCTTCTGTGTGGTTAGGGACTACATCTTAGTCCATAGCACTTGGTATGATACTTTGCACAAAGAAGTTCTGAAATTAATCTTTTGAGTGATATTCAGTGGACTGCATGTGTATCATACTCAAACTAAAGAAAATGGGATATGAAAATTCTGTATTTGAAAGTGACTTAATAAGTCTTTCCTATTTTCAGAGTAGTTAAGGAAATGACCTCTTTTCCTCTTCAATGAGTTAAATGATGGTAGTAGTTTTTCCAGTAATTAATTTAACACTTTTCTTCCAAGTAAGCTATAATATGGTTATAAAATCCATCTCATTTGTCACTAATTTTGTTGAAAAATTTAAAAGTCATTTCAAGGTGATAGGAAGTAATACTTATAGTTAATATTCAAGCAATACCAAATTATTATGGGCCATCCCTGTTAAGTGAATTGGCCACAAATCCAAACCAAAATACAATTTGTTCAGAAAACACAAAAGTAGAAAAATACATTTAGCACTTGTATGTATTAAGTATGTATGTATTATATGTATGTAATTATATGTATGTATTAAGTATGTATGTAATAATGTATGTATGAAGAAAGACACCTTGATGAGGAAATGAGCAGACTCTTTAGGATTCTGTAACCAGGAGTTTTAATTCCAACCCCTGCTGTGGATGTCGAACAAGTGGCTTCATTTTCATGTTGTCTACATTGCAGGATTGTTCTGAACATTAAATAAACTTGTAAGAAGCCTTCCACAGCTGTATTTTGGATGATACTGTTCTTGAACAAAGGAGGAATAAGCTTAAAATTTAGTAAAAAATAGTTGCTATGGGAAAAGTCATGAAAAACTATTGAGAAGTATATAAAATATGTACAGAATCATCAAGTTTTAGAAATCAGAGGGACTTAGAGAGCGTCCATCGTGTACATTTCCTTTTACATGTGTAAGAGAATAGAAAGGGAGAGTGTGTATATGAGAAACTAAATGGTTTATTGGACCTATGACAGTTTTAGTACCTTTTACAGTTTTTATTATTAATACCACCGTAACTGGTATGCTCATTTGCACACTGTTTGAATGTTCACTACTTAAAAGGTATCAACAAACAAAAATTATACAAAGAACAGTTGGCTGCTGCCTCTAGTCAATAATAACATTTCAAAGTTCTGATACGCATATTTATCAATACAGAAAAAGTATTATATTAAGGGTTCATAAGGCAGTATGATACTATTCTTGTCTAGATATGTATTCTATTTATTCCTCAAAAAGTGTAAAATTAATATATCCCCAAAGCATTGAATGGTTCTAATCTGTGTTTTAAAAAATTTTAGCTAATATGAAATATTTAATTTTTCTCTAGAGAATATATAATACTTTTATGTAGTTTTGAAGTATAATTAAAAATAATAAGGTTATCAACTCTAAGGAAGTTGCTTGTTTTCAGACCTCAGTTATTCTCAGTTATTGATAAAATTGAAATTCTGGGTCAGATGTTCTCTATGGATCCTTTTAGATTTTTTTTTTGTACTAGGGATTGAACCCGGGTCATTCTACCTCTGACCTATACCCCCAGACTTATTTTATTTTTTATTTTGACACAGGGTCTCACTAAGTTGCTGAGAGTTTTGGTATGTTGCTAAGGCTGTCCTTGAACCTGTGGTCCTCCTATCTCAGCCTCCCAAGTACTGGGATTACAGGTGTATGGCACCATGCCCAGCTCCTTTTGGCTTTAAAAGGATAATATTCTGTATTTTAGTTTTCTAGCTTGTTTTAGTTTCTTAACTCTTACTATCTGATAATTAGGATTTAATTTGTGTGTGGGGGGGTACTGGGGATTGAAACCAGGGGTATTGTACCTCTGAGCTACACTCCCAGACCTATTTTATTTTATTTTGGAACAGGGTCTCACTAACTTATGGAGGGCCTCATTAAGTTGTTGAGACTGGCCTCAATCCTACAATCCTTCTGTCTCAGCCTCCCAAGTACTGGGGTTACAAGTGTGTGCTGCCACGCCTGACTACGAGTTAATTTAATCTCAGATTTAATTATACTTCATTTGAGGAATGTTTAAAACACTGTGTGTGTGTGTGTGTGTGTGTGTGTGTGTGTGTGTGTGTGTGTTGCTCCCCAGCTTCCTGCCCCATATAAGAAACTTTTACATTATGATTATTCATACACTTTCCCAATGACTTGTAACTCCTCACCACACTTAGTGCACTTTAAAATCTTGCCCTGGAGGCCGGGCGTGGTGGCGCACACTTGTAATCCCAGTACTTTGGGAGGTGGAGACCGGAGGATCAGGGTTTGCAGCCAGTCTCAGCACTCTCTCTCTCTCTCTCTCTCTCTCTCTCTCTCTCTGTCTCTCTCTCTCTCTCTCTACTTAGTGAGGCCCTTCACAACTTTGTGAGACCCGGTTTCAAAATAAAATATAAAAAATAGGGCCGGGAGTGTAGCGCGGAGGTAGAACGCCCCTGGGTTCAATCCCCGGTACCACCAAAAAAAAAAAAAAAAAAAAAAAAAATCCTGCCCTGGAAACTTACTTTCTGAGTTATCCAGTGTAATTCAAAAGTTGTGGACTTTCCTTACTCTTTGATCACAAGACCTAAATTCTAAATTTTCTTTTGTCAAGATTTCATGTCTAGAGCCGGGTGTGGTGGCACACGTTTGTAATCCCAGTACTTGGGATGCTGAGACAGGCGGATTGCAGGTTCGAAGACAGCCTCAGCAAGTAGTGAGACTCTCATTAACCTAGTAAGACCCTGTTTCGAAATAAGAATAACATAGGGCTGGGGGTGGAGCTCAGAGGTATTAGAACGCCCCTGGGTTCAATCCCCAGTACCAGAAAAGAAAAAAAAGATTTTATGTCTATACATTATCATATGAGTCCTAAACATAGGAGCTACTAAAAAAAAAAAAAAAAAAAAACAACTGTTGACGAGGGAATCCCTGTGCTTTGATCACCTTCACTGTGTTGATTCCGCCTAACATTTTTCTTTGTTTTTGTGTTATGCTACCTCTTTCAGGGTAACTTATAGTTTAGCCAAATAACATGATAGCCCTTTCCACCTTCTGTTTAAGTTCTAAATTTTTAGTAAAATAATTTAAAATATATTCATCTTTAGTTTTTGTTGCCATAAATGTAGATTTTATGATTTCACACAGGGCACTTTTGCACACTAATTTCTCCAGTTGTCTGTATTCTATAAAGCAAAATAGATTTTTTTTTTCTTTTTGTGGTACCGGGGATTGAACCCAGGGGCGTTCTACCTCCGCGCTACGCCCCCGGCCCTATTTTTTTATGCTTTATTTTTGAAACCGGGTCTCACGAAGTTGCAGAGGGCCTTACTAGGTAGAGAGAGAGAGAGAGGGACAGGGAGAGGGAAAGAGAGAGAGAGAGAGGGAGGAGAGAGGAGAGATAAATCGCGCGCGCGCGC
>PVJS01061990.1:0-10851 GCA_004027185.1 Glis glis | reverse complement strand
AGAGAGAGAGAGAGAGAGGAAGGGAGAGAGAGAGAGAGAGAGAGAGAGAGAGAGAGAGCGCTGAGGCTGGCCATGAACCCGGATCCTCCGGTCTCTGCCTCCCAAAGGACTGGGATTACAAGCGTGCACCCCCACGCCCGGCTGTCCCAGAGGTTTTGATATGTTGTATCTCCATTTTCATTTGTTTCTAGGAATTTCTTAATTTCTCCCATGACCCATTCCTCATTCAGTGGTGTGCTGTTCAGTCTCCATGTATTTATGAAGTTTCTCTGGGTCGTTTTATAGTTGATTTCTAGTATCATTTAGTTATGGTCTAAAAAGATGCCGCGGGTTCTGTCACATTTTAAAAATTTGTTAGTGCTTGCTTTGTGGCCTAGCATATGGTCTATTTTGGAGAAGGTTCCATAAGCAGCTGAAAAGAATTTGTATTCAGCTGTAGTTGGATGGAATATTCTGTATGTGTCTAGTAGGTCCTTTGGTTTATGGTGTTCCATAGGTCTGAGGCATCTTTACTGATCTTTGGTCTAGAAGGTCAGTCTAGTGGTGTGAGAGGAGTGTTGAAGTCTCCCAACATTATTGTACTGGGAGCTGTGGGAGACTTAATGTCACAGAGAGTTTGTTTTATAAAAGTGGTTACACTTATGTTCAGAGCATAAATGTTGGCTATCATTATATCGTCTTGTTGGGTTGTTCCTCTTGCCAGTAAATAATGATCTGCTTTGTCTTTTCTGATAAGTTTAGGCTTGAAGTCTATTTTGTCTGACATGAGAGTTGTTACCCCTTCTTGTCTTTGAGTTCCATTAGCATGGATTACTTTGCTCCAGCCCTTCACCTTTAGTTTGTGAGTATCTTATCCTATAAGTTGTGTTTCTTGTAGCCAGCATATAGATGGATTATGATTTTTAATCCATTTTGCCACCTTATGTCTTTTGATTGGGAAGTTGAAGCCATTGATATTCAGCGTGATTATTGAGAGATGATTTTTAATTCCTAAAAATCAACTTGTAACTTCTATTTGAGGTAGTGTTTGTTCTTCTTTGCTTAGTTGTTCATTTGATGGAAATCATCCTTTCTCTGGTTCTGGCATTTAATTTTTATTTCTTCTTTGTAATTCATCTCTTTGAGTATTTTCCCTAGTTCTGGTTTGGAAGATATACATTCTTTCAGCTTCTGTTTGTCATGGAAGATTTTTGTTTCCCCATCAGATCTGAAAGATATCTTTGTTGGCTGGAAGTTGTTTTCTTTCAGAATTTGGAATATGTTGCTTCAGGCCCTCCTGGCTTTCATGACTTGGTTTGAGAAGTCTGGAGTGATTCTTATTGGTTTGCCTCTGAATGTCACTTGGTGTTTTACTCTTGTTGCCTTTAAGATTCTCTCCTTGATCTCTATGTTAGTCAATTTGATTATTAGGTGGCATGGTGAACCTTTTCTCTGATCTTGTCTAATGGGGGTTCTATATGTTTCCTGTACCTTTCTATGTTTGGGAAATTCTCTGATATTATTTCTCTGAAAAGGTCTTTGATTCCTTTTGTTTCGGCTTCTAGACCCTCTTCTATGCCTATTATTCTTAGGTTTGCTCTTTTAAAGTTGTCCCAAATCTCTTGGATGTTCAGCGTATGCTGTCAAATTAATTTTTCTAAATTATATACTATGCGTTCATTTTTGGAGTGGTCATCTTCTAAGAGTGAGATTCTGTTTTCCATGTGGTCTAGTCTACCACTGATTGTTTGTATTGATGTTTTCATTCCATTTATTGAATCCTTCCCTTCCTTCAGAGCTTCTTTTTAATTCCTGTTCAGGGTATCAGATTCTTTGTTGATTTGATATTTCTTTTCTTTCATGCTTTCTCTGAACTCTTCTAAAATCCTGGATCATTTCTACTATTAAATTTCTGAATTCTCCTTCTGGCATTCTCTGTAACTCTGAGTTGGTAGGTTCTGTTGTTTTAGGATTATGGGAACTCATTGTTTCCTTGCCATTCTTTCTCATGATTTCAGGTTTATATCTTTGTTGCTTTTGATGGCTTTCTCTCACTCTCTGGATTTCCTATGTCTAATCTCTCTCTCTCTTTATAGTATCTTATTCTGGAGGTGAATATTTACCTCAAGGTATGCTTTAAAAGTGAACAGCCTCTGCCATATGGGTATTTGCAGCTTTCTGTTTATTTATCACCTATAATGCCGACTTTGAGGTCTGTGTCCCATATTACCCCTCTATTGTTCTATCTGTAGATTGCCAGTACTGGGTTGCAGTTACTCCAGGACTCTGTCTGCCCCCTGCAATGGTGGCATTGATAGGCTCCAGGTGTTAAAGACTGGAGACCAGTCTGTTGCCTCCATAATAGGGAGTAGTCTCTTATGTGTGGGCAGAGTGTATATGTCTTGTGTTTTTTAAAACGTCTATGTGTGGGGTGCTGGGTGGCTCTGTCAACTGTGTTTGGTTTGCCCTTATTGTCTGGCAGTCCTTCCTGTTGGTTCACGTATTGGATCCAACCTCAGTAGTAGGGGTTTAGAGGAGTCAGCTGGTATATACAAGAGCAAATTGTATTGTAATCAATGGTGAAGGGTGAGTGAGGAGGAAGGGGATAGAATAGGGTGAGGTAGAAAATAGAATCAAGTAGAATAAGAGTTTTAGTGTGGTTAGGTAGAATATAGTAAAGAATGAGGATAGTGAAAAATAAAGGAAATTTCTAGTAACCAGTGTAAAATATTTAGATATAGTGATAGGAAATGGATATAATACAAGGCACTGGCAGATAGGTTCACTAGGAGTCAGACAAAACAGAATACAGACAATCTCTCATATGTACACACACAAGAGGAGAGGGAGAGAAAAAGAGAAAAAATAAAAATAAAAAGGAAACTTAAGAATTGCTTAACCAAGAATGAGTAAATTTCCTTGTTGGAAAAGAGCTGATTCTCCCTGTGGCTTTGGATATTTCCTTGCCGGGTTTTTGTTTTTTCTTCTTGGTTTGAGACTTGCTTAGAAGAGATGTGAAGGCTGCTCCAAAGCTCTGGTTCAAGCCTGCTCCCCTGCCAACTCTGTTTCCTACTTTGCTAAGCAGGTAGATTGGGGCAGAGGTGCAGGGAGGGGCTGGCCCTGACTGCTGGTTGCTGGGAGGAGACTATTCTAGGCTGGGGGGTTGTGGATGTGGCCCAGGACACTCACCCCACATTCACTATGGTCCTAGACTTGACCCCTGCACCACAGGGAAAAAAAAAGGAGAGAAGGAAGGAGGGAGGAAAGAAAGAAAACATGGAAAAGGGTAAAAAAATCTACAAATACACAAGTACAGTGCAACAGCAAAAAAAAAAAAAAAAAAACAAAGAAATATATAGAACATAAAAGCAAACAGAAAAAAAAGAAGCAACAGTAAAAATCTCTCGCACTTGGCCTCTGTAGCCCTCTTGGGTCTGCGTGGATGCTTTCAGCTGTTTAAGGTCCACTTATTTCAGTAGGTTCCTGAGCACATTCCAAGCATTCTCACTTGCTCGGAAACCTGTAACAGAGATGTCAGTCTGCAGTCCCAATGCTATGGTATCCTGCAGCGAGACCCTTGCCCAGTGTCTCTGTCAACTCAGGAGCAGGGTCCATCCCAAAGCAAATGCGGGGGACTCCGTGTTCTCCATAGAGAAGCCTGGGTTGGTCTGCAGCTTTGAGGTCTCGTGTTTTTCTCAGAGTCCCATGTGTGGTGTGCAGCCATGGTCTGCGCGGATTCCCACCCCCTTTTTATGGTCTTTTTTCAGTTACCCCGTGAGGAGTCTGCACGCACATCCATGGGGTTCATGCACTCATCTCTGCCACCGGGCGCGCAGTGGGACAGGGGTAAGGAAGGTGTCATGGATTTGGTCGTCCTACTCTAACCTGTCCTCGCAGGACTGTGCGATTCTGTGACTGATGTCTTCGGTGTCTATGAAATAGGTCTCAAGATTTTTGGGGATTTCCAAAGTTCCCGCTAGTCCGCAGTGTGCACTATTGTTCTCGGGGCTCCACTTTGGGGATTTGTTCTTCTTTTTCCTTTTTCAGCCTTGGTTTTAAAAGCAGCCTTGTAGATATTATTGAGTTTCTCTGTCTTTAGTTCCTACCTCCCATGAAGGTAGTCTGGGATGTGGAATGCTGCTAAATTCGGAGCTCCAACTTAATTAAATTTTTCTACAAATGGATAAACAGTGTTGCCAATAGTTTGTTGAAAAGGCTGTCTTTTTTTCCAGCATAGATTTTTGGCACCTTTGTCAAAAATCAATTGGCTGTAAGTGTGTAGATTTGTTTCTGAATGTTCTATTCTGTTCCATTGGTCTATATGTCTGTTTTGTGCCAATACCATGCTGTTTTTATTACTATAGTTCTGTACTATAGTTTGAAGTCAGGAATTGTGATGCTTCCTGCATGTTTCTTATCACTGAGAACTGTTTTGACTATTCTGGGTCTTTTGTTTTTCCATATTTTTGGACGGATTTTTCTACTTCAGTGAAGAATGGCCATGATATTTTAATGGGGATTGCATTGAATCTGTAGATCACTTTTGGTGGCATGGTCATTTTAATATTTTTTCTGCCTATCCAAGAGCATGGGGATCTTTCTATCTTCTAAGGTCTTCTTCAATTTCTTTCTTTAATGTTTTATAACGTTCATTGTAGAGGTCTCTAACATCCTTGGTTAGGTTTATTCCTAAGTATTTTATTGTTTGGGGGGCTATTGTGAGTAGGATTGTTTTCTAGATTTCTCTTGGTGAATTTGTGGTTGATGTATAGTAAAATTGTGTTTGAAGATGGCTCATAAATGCATATAAACAGATACTTTGGAAAATAGCAGATTGGCCTTTTTCCACATTGTATTTGTTGTTTGGACATAAGTAATGAGTAGTACCTAACAGGATGAGAATACTCAACCCCTAAGGGCTCATCCAGTGTAGCTAATCACCTTATGGTAGGAATAGTAATGGATTAGTACTTAACATACTCAAGAATTTAGAACAGAGAGCTCCTGTGCACTTTCTTATATTCCTTTGGTGATGATGCAAGCTGTGCTGGCACACAGCAACAAATTGGATGAACAGAGGGTTTAAATTTCTTGGTATTTACCATTATAGAATTTAGCACAAGTTCTTAGATCCAGCCATTAACAGTGATCTTCCAGTCCACAGTCTCTACCAGGATCGTGTGCATAGTTCAGCTAATCTAAGAGTAACAATTTCTGTCCCTGTCTCAGAACTGCTTATACAGAACAAGTATGATTTAGCCAAATTTTTTATCTCTCTTAATGATTTCTGTTCAAGCATTTCACCCCTCCCCCAAAGAAAGCTTTGTATTAATAAGTAGACAGAAGCAAATAGTCTCACTAACTAAACCATCAATTAGATGAACCACTTTTGACTGAGAGTTTCCTGTTTTCACTGAATGCACAGAATGTCACTTGGCTTGGGTGACTGAGGTACTGTTGTAGAAGATACCGTAAATAATGGTTCCCTGTGTCCACAGCAAAATATTCTGAGGAGAATGTTGGAAAGAAATCTCAAATATCAAAGAATTGAAGCATTATCAATATCTTCACATGAGAACATATGACCCGGACAAATGTACTTTGTGAGTTGATAGAAGTGATTTTTTCCCTCTTGCATAGGAAAGACTGACATGCTGCTCTGGGGCTCTTCTCTCCGCAGTTTAGCCATGTGGCCATCTGGGGAAGCATGCTCAGCTGGCTGGTGTTTTTAGCAATTTACTCTCACTTTTGGCCCACCATCCCTATTGCTTCTGAAATGACAGGACAGGTAAGTTATACCAACTATGAGTGTCTCTATATTCCTCATGAAAATTGATTTCTGCCAGGTGCGGTGGTGCACGCCTGTAATCTCAGTACTTGGAATCTGCTGAAACAGGCAGATTGCAGGGTTGAGGCCAGCCTCGGGAACTTACTGACACCCTATTTCAAAATTTAAAAAAAAGAATATTGAATTGATTTTCATTAATAATAAAAGCTGGTCTTAGCTACTTTCAAAATTACTTGGGAAGAAAAAATTTAAAAATGTGCTTATTTTGCATATAACAATAAAAGCTATAGTAATGTCTGAATCATCTAAAATAGCTACTATTGCAATTATATTTTCATGTAACCTGCTATGTGCTCAAATAATTTGTACTTTGGTAACACATGCATGGTAATTTAAAAAATATTATAATTTAAAATGTTTAGAATAGCCATTCTGCAAGGCCCAAAATGGAATACATGGTATAAACTTCTAAATATTTTAAACCTGCATGGAAGCAGTTATTTCATTTATGTGAAACTTCAGAGACTATATAGTTTCTAAATTTTTACATTCATTTGTATATTTTTAAATGCTAAGCCAGGCATAGTGGCACATGCCTGTAATCCCATTACTTGGGAGGCTGAGACAGGAAGATCCCAGGTTTGAGGCCATCATGCAGTAACTTAGCGAGACCCTGTTTCAAAATAAAAAATAAAAAGGTCTGGGGTTGTAACTCAGAGGTATAATGCCCTGGGTTCAATCCCCAGTGCCAATAAAGAAAGAAAGAAAGAAATTTTACTTTGTTTATACTTATTGCAGAGATTAGACCCACATGATTACAAAATGGATCATAGAATTCCATCGTACTGGATTTAGAGGTGACCTTGGTATAAACCCAGTCCCTTACTGTTATAGTTAGTTATAGAATGTTCCCTTAAAGAGTTCATGTATTGAGCCGGGCGTGGTGGCACATGCTTGTAATCCCAGTACTTTGGGAGGCGGAGACCGGAGGATCCGGGTTCGCGGCCAGCCTCAGCTCGCGCACGTGCATGCGTGTGCGCGCGTGCGCGCGCTCTCTCTCTCTCTCCCTGTCTCTCTCTCTCTCTCCCTGTCTCTCTCTCCCTCTCTACTTAGTGAGGCCCCAGCAACTTCGTGAGACCCGGTTTCAAAATAAAGTATAAAAAAATAGGGCTGGGGGCGTAGCGCGGAGGTAGAACGCCCCTGCGTTCAATCCCCAGTACCGCAAAAAAAAAAAAGAGCTCATGTATTGATGTTCAGCATTGATATAATTAAGTCATGAGGGTTGTAATCTCATCAGTGGATAAATCCATTGGAATGGATTTACTGGGTGGTAACCTAGGCAGGTGGGTGTGGCTGGAGGTGGGTTCCTGGGGGTGTGGCCTTGGGGACTGTGCTTTTGTCTTGGAATCCCCTCATTTGCTCTCTTGCTTCTGGCCTCCATGGTGTAAGAGCAGAGCCTTTCTGCCTCTGTCCACCAGGCCCTGAGCTCTGCCGATGTAGCCTGGCCTCACACAAACTGAACTCTGAAATCTCCAGAACTATGAGCAAATAAATCTTCCTTCCCCTAAATTGTGGTGGTCAGTTGTTTTGGATGATACCAGTGAGAATGCTGACGGAAACAGTTACTAATGAAGATATGCAAGTCCAGAGTTTGCCCACCGACCCCTGTGTTCTTTCCTCTGCACAGCCGACCTTCACCTCCCCTGCCTCTTTCTGGGGAAAGAGGAGATAACGTTTGTGCCCTCAGGCCGGGGAAGGCCAATGTCTGGTACATAAGGACTGTGAAGGATTTCCTGCCTCAGCCATGCCTAAATGGCTGGTATTGAAACAGACTAGCAAAGGCACCTGTAAAAACTGAAGAAAATGTAAGAAAAGAATTGTTTGAAGGTGTAGCAAGAAGCCAAAAGACATAGGGTCTATGATACCTTAAAGAAGAGAAAATTTTAGCACTATAGAGAACATTCTCAAATCAATAGCCTCTGTTTCCATATTAAGAAACCTCAAGCAAATCAAACCCAAACTCAGAAGAAGAAAGGAGATAATAAAGACTGTAAAATATTTGAACAGACACTTTATCACATAATGAAAATGGATGGCAAAACATGAATGAAAAGATGTCAACACCATTAATTTGTTAAATATAAATTAAAGGCAAAATGGGACCTGTGATTAAGTGGGAGGTGATTAAGATGAGGTAAGGTCATTAGGGTGGAGCCCGCATGAGTGAATCGTGGTGTTTTTATAAGAAACGGAAGAGAAGCCAGAAGACACATTCGCAGGCTCCCTGTTTCTTACCACGTGATGCCATGAGCCACCTCCAGAGACCCTGCCAGCAACACCGTCACCTGGCGTCTTCAGAGCCGTGAGTCTAAACTGGCCTCTTTATAACACACCCAGTCTGTGATGATGTATTATTACACACACACACACACACACACACACGACTAGTGCAGTATATGTCAAAACATAACAAATTGTTCACTTTTAATATGTGCAGTTAATTATATGCCAATTATACCTGGATGTTTTTAAAATAATAAAACTTTAAGATTTAATTCATAAATGTGGTGGAATAAACAGTGATAGGCTAATTGTGTTCCCATTTTAGTAGAGAATATCTATATTGTCATAAATTTGACATTAAAAATAAGAATTTAAAATGTGGCATTGCTGAGTGTTTCTGGATGTCTTAAATGTAAGCTGAGTTTTAAAATTAAGGAATATGCAGCTCTCTGTGCTTTCAATATCAAATGAAATATTATTCTTTTTACTTAATCCTCATTGAAATGCATATAGTGGCAATTTAAGTCATTCCTTCATAAAAATCCTTTCCCCAGTGTACTGTTCCATGTGTACTTGCAGAAGACAGCAGCTCTCTATTGAGAGAGCCAAACATTGAAGTTTTCTGGGCTTGAGCTACCTGTTTCTGGATCCGAGGTGTGAGGGGTATTTATTGTTTCAGTTCTTAAATATGCTCAGATCTAGAATGAATGAAAACTAATGCTTGGCACTTGTTTTATTTATTTAACTTCTTCTTTTCATTCATTTACTATTTCTATTCTTTAAAAAAAAATCTTACCCTTAGCAGAACTGCCAGGGATTGCTAGCAAAATTGTCTGGTATGTTTCTGTATAAAAGATCTACTGATTTCATCACACTCTTCAGGAAAGGATGTTACATTCTGATTTTGGCATAGAAAGCAAGAAATTCCTTATTTCCCTGTCCAGTGTAACAAACAGGCCTCTTGTGTGTAACTCCACCGGCGCTGATGGAAGTCGGGTTACTTTTGTTCTATGAATAAAAGTCAAAGGTCTCAGCATTCCTGATCATTTTGGCTTCTGGATACTTGGTAATTCAGAATTGCATCTGAATATTTTAATTTGAGTCAATAATAATCTTAATGGTCTGAAACAGAAAGAAGAGATGAAGCTTTCATCCCTCCAATTACTCATCAAGGAAATCGTGATTCGACTGCAGCTGGAGTTCAGCTAATGTCTTCATCCCGTTGGATTCAGTTGGACACTGCAGGACATTGTGCTCTCCCACGACAACATGAGCTTTCTGCAGTTAGTCCTCAGAAGGAGCTGTAAGGAATACATGAACCCATCCGAGGATGAAGATGAACAGAGCTGCAGGAAGCATCACTCAAGTGTGGGCTGGGTGACTGAGTTTGTGGCAGGAAGGTATATAAATGAGCCCTCAAAACTGCAGTGGTTTTGACTTCAACCTTGGCTGGATCAGAAGACCATGTGGATACGGAAGTCACGTGTGTTGGGCTCCATGGCACCCCCCTGTAATCCCAGGACTTGGAAGGGTAAGACAGGAGGATCACAGGTTCGAGACCAACATATGTTAACTTAGTGATACCCTGTTTCAAAATAAAATAAAATAGGGCTGTGGATATAGCTCAGAGGTAGAATACCCCTGGGCTCAACCCCTTAGTACCACAAAAACCAACCAAAACTAAAAGCCACATTGTAAAAACCAAAATGAAAATATTGGCTGAAGAGGTGGCATTATAATGTAAGAATATGTTAAAGGTAGACTAAGTGCCAACTGGAAGCTGTCTTTACATAGACAAGATCATAACCAGTTGATCTTTTCCAAAATGTAGACAAGGTAGAAATTATCAGCATCTTGTATGTAGAAGCTGAGGAAATAAGCAATTGGAACAAGATCAAATTAGTACTTTAATATCTCTCTCCTGGTAATTTATCGGATATTTCTAATCCAGAAAACAAGCCTGAAACAAAGGAGAAACAGAAATGCTTCCTTTATCTATTTTATTTTCTACCTAACATCTGATAGCTCTCTTTATTTTCTACTAGATATTTTGAAAGAGTCTGCTTTCTGTCCGTACTTCTCAAGTCCTCTTTTTACCTAACCCACTGAAATCTGGTTTTTGCCTTTATCACTTTTCTTTTTTTTTATGTTCATTTATTGGTGCATTGTAATTATACATTTTGATATATGTCAGGGTATGAACATCATACATGCACACATTGCTCATTTAGCCCTCCCTCCAATCCCACTCTATACCCTTCCCCTCCCCTCCCTTTCACGCTCTGGGTAGTGATTGAGTCTTATAGGTTTGTGTATGTACATCATGTCCTATAGTGTGTTTCCCTCCAGCCCCCTCCCAACTCCCTCAGTTAGGTCACCTTCTTTGTCCATCTAAAGATTTCTTCTTCTTCTTCCCTTCTAAGTCTCTTCTAAGTCCCATTCTATCTAGCTCCCACAGATTAGGGGGAACATCCGACTTTTTACTCTTAGTGACTTACTAATGTCACTTAGCATGATGTTCTCTAGTTCTCTCCATTTCCCTGCAAATGATGTGATTTTGTTCTTCTTTGTGGCTGCGTAAAATTCCATTGTGTACATAGCCCATAGTTTTGTGATCCATTCATCTGTTGATGGACACCTTGGCTGGTTCCAAAGTTTGGCAATTGTGAATTGTGCAGCTATAAACATAGATACACATGCATTAGTCTGGTAGTTTGGTTTCAGTTCTTTTGGGTAGATGCCTAGAAGTGGTATTGCTGGGTCATATGGTAGGTTCATTCCCATTCTTCTGAGGATCCTCC